>LPNX010669458.1:50289-168343 GCA_001517045.1 Pseudotsuga menziesii | reverse complement strand
GCATGCAGACTCTACAAGTTTTGGTGTCTTGGTGGTTTGAGGGCCAAACCAAGACTATTACAGATGCTGGTAGACTATTGGGATCCAGACTCGGAGTCCTTCCATATTGATGGGATGTCCCTCACCATAGAGGTAGAGGACATATACTTTATCACAGGGGTTTCTAGACGAGGGGAGGTGGTGAACCTTCGTTCCCGTGGTGGTCCGGGGGGTGGCCTAACTATCGTCGAGTACATTGCAGTGTACTGTTATCCAGACACCGAGAAGGTGGGGAGTCAGGTCCCTACCAATGCTATACAGGTACTGGGCCTAAAGGCCATATTATTGACACTGGGCAGGATAGCCAGATTGGCATCACTCCACCAGGCCTTGCCGCCTCTGATGTTCTATGTAGTGGAGTGCATGAGACCCACTATTTACAACTGGAGTACTACAATATTGAGCAACATGAAATACTAGCTCAGTGAGTGTAAGGCAGGTAGGGTGCGTAACTTCGGGTTCAGTAGTATTTTGAGCACGTTTTTCTTCGAGCGTGTTCCATGATTGATCCTTAGAGTGGACGTTCCTCTCCACGGGGTTCGAGATATGGCCCAATGGCGTTGGGAAAATGCTATGCACCGACTAGGGGGTGGTAGGGTGGCCAAACCATATCTAGCTGACTTCTTTCCATGTTGGCGACAATAGATAGTTTCCATCGATGACTACCCCTATGCAGGGATAGATTTTCGGGGGGACCCGGACATGCCGCTACCACCAGGATCGGCATATGGCGATATAGGTAACAAATATCGACCCTCACTCTTTTTAAATTTTTGATTTATTTAATTTTTTTGTGTTTTCTTGATTATATGGAATCAAAAAGACATGTTTTTGCGCGACAATACATAGTGACATCTACCATTTGTGTGTAGATGTGGGACCACGGCGGCCAGAGGGCTTCCCTCATCATAGACGGAGGGGAAGAGGAGATGACATCATGGGTGTGGATGTGGAGCGAACACTCCAGAGAATTCATACCAACTTTGTGAGACTGACTCATAGAGTTCCCATGGTGCAAGTCGAGGACTTGCCTGAGGCCATGCAGCGGTAGGTGGTGGGTGTACCACGCGCATGGGTGCGTTTATTCCGATGGCTAGCTAGAGCTGTAGTGACCTTCCATGATCACAACCCTCCTCCTCCTCCATAGGATTAGACACCTGGGAGTGTATACATTTTGTATGACCGTGTATTATATGATGGTGGCTTAAAAGCCCCAATTTTGTATCATGACACTATGTATTATCACATTTTTTATGTATATATAAAAAGTTTTATGGTGATCGATTTATTTATTTACATGTGTAAAAATTGTGTTTGTGATTAATTTATTGTGAATGAAACAAATGCCAATCTAACACGTAGTTAGCATATGAGTCAGCAACTTGATTATTATTTCTTGGAATGTGTATATATGTTATATTGTCAAATTGCCGTTCTAACAATCTCACACGCAAGAACCTTCTCAATAATGTCGGATCTATAACATGGTACAAACCATTGAGCTGTGACACTACTAACTCCGAATCAAGACGTACCTCGAGAGATAGAATGCCATGTAGAATGGCATCCCGTAGAAGCTCAATAGCGGCGCTGTATTCAGCAACATTGTTGGAAGATGGCCGTAGACATACACCTCCTGAAGGCAGTACTTGACCCATAGGAGTATAAATCACCCAAGTAGCAAAGGCTGAGTGTTGAGTGTGACGGCTTGCACCATCCATGAATCCTATGTAGGTGGAATATTCCATTGACATCTGCCAAAATAAATGGAAACTAATCACAAACCCGATCACGATAAGAAAAATACCTAACTATGCAAAGCTGTACAATAATATACAATAAGTAGCCTTGGATAAAAATAATGCATAGTATTTCTTATGATAGAGCCCATTTCTAGGCTCTACCAAGGCCATCCCTTCGTAATCCACTAACTCATAAGCACCCTTCTCTAACACACACTTGACCACATAAGGACCACGCCACATAGGATTAAATTTCCTTGCCCCCAAGGGTTCTTTCAGTTGATCCCACAAAAGGACCAAGTCTCCTTCACTAAACACCCTTGGATGGACAGACTTATCGTACTAGGCCTTTACGCGACGCTTATTAACCTCTAGAGCCACCAAGGCATCCCGACACTGCTCATCAAGTTGCTCAAGGTGAACCAAACGCTCCTCCAAAGGTGAAGTGTCTGGTAAGAGTTCCACAACTAGCTTCAACGAAGGAATCTCACATTCAACTGGAAATATCGACTCCACTCCATGTACAAGTTGATATGGAGAAAAACCAGTGGCATTCTTAACAGCGGTTCGATATGCCCACAAAGCAGGGTATAACATAATGTGCCAATTCATCTTGGTTTGTGCGATGGTTCGTTGGAGAATGGATTTGAGTGATTTATTCACTACCTCTACCTGTCCATTCACTTGGGGGTAGTAAGAAGACGAGTGCTCTTGCTTATAACCTAACTTCGATGCCAACTCTTCCATCATACGGTTCTGAAAGTGCAAGCCATGGTCAGTAAGAAGCTCTTTCGGAATCCTGAACCGAGTAATAATTTGGTTGAACACAAAGTGAGCGGCTGTCTCACCGTCGGATTTTACTGTAGGCATAGCCTCAACCCATTTCGTGAAGTAATCAACAACAACTATAACATGATGGTGCCCCCTAGCCGAAGCTGGGTTGCAATCCATAAAATCGAGCCCCCACTTCGTGAAGGGACCAGCGGTGATAATGGGATGTAACGGGTAGGTTTCGAGCGCATATTACGTGCAAACACCTGGCAAGGGTGGCACCTATTGACCGCATCAATACAATCTTTAAATATTGACGGTCAGAAATAACCCGCTCTTAAAATCTTTTGAGCTGTAGAAAGCCCAGATAAATGACCACCACACGCCCCCCCATGGCAATCATTCAGCACTACCTCAGCCTCCTCATGAGTTAAACAACATCGTAAAATTGAATCTACCCCACGGTGGTACAAAGTATTGTCCACTATGAGGTAGTTCTTAGAGACGTGACGTAATCATCATCGTTCATCTCGCAAGAGGTGAGTAGGGGTCTTCAGTGTTTGTTAATATATTATGATATCCCCATACCATGGGTCTAACATTGAGATTAAGAAGATATGTTCATCGACAAACGTATCTTCACAAACCAACTCCTCAGCCTCACTCGGGAAATCTGATATAAGCTCTACAAAGATTAAAGACTTCTTCGATTTTGCCGAAACAAACTCGAGATCAAATTATTGCAGGATGACAATCCATTTATTATATTTTCCCCCAATCATCCTTCGGGTGAGGACGAATTGAAACGGATTGACATGGGCCACAACCAAGGTCTGGCGAAGGAGAATATAATGTCTCAACCACTGAACCGCATGTATGGTAGCTAAAGCAAGCTTCTCGACATGAGAATAACGAATCTTTGCATCAATAAGGTTTCGGCTCAGATAATATATGACATGCTCTTGGAGCACCTCATCCTCTTGAACCAAAACCATACCAATCGTCTCTAAAGACGCGGCCACGTATAATAAGAAATCACGGCCATAGTCTAGGGGACTAATCACTAGGGCCGATGCTAGGGCTCTCTTGAGCGCATCAAAGGATTCCTAGGCTCGCTCATCCCAATCAAAGGGAGTATCCTTCTTCAAGAGACACATGAAGCCTCTAGTCAAATTGGCAAAGTTGACAACAAATCTTTGTAAGAATTTTTCCATGCCTTGAAAACACTGAAGATGATGAATATTTTTTGGGGGAGACAACTGAAGTATTGCCTCAACCTTTAAAGGGTTAACTCTTATACTCTATTTCGAAACGATGAATCCTAACAAATGACCTGACTTCACGCAAAATATGCACTTATGAGGATTTAATCTAACCGAATAGTGCTGGCATCTTTCGAATACCAATATTAAGTGATAGGGATGACGCATTATCATACAAGAATGAGCAGCGAGGTCATCCAAAAATACTTCAATAATCAACTTGAGATCGTGGAAGATCAAGGTCATGGCCCGCTGAAATGTAGCTCTGGCATTTTTCAGGCCGAAAGGAATTTTCCGATATGCAAATGTTCCCCAAGGACAAATAAATGCAGTCTTATGTTGGTCCTCAGGTTTAATTTGTATCAAATTATACCCAGAAAATCCATCCATGAAGGAGAACACCTCGCTACCCGCACACTCATCCAAAATCTGATCAATAAATGGTGTGGGGAAGTTGTCCTTAGGACAGGCACGATTCAAATCACGGAAATCAGTACATATGCAGATCGCTCCCTACTTCTTATCCACCAGAACAGGGTTTGAAACCCACTCTGTCAAGGGAACGGGATAGATGAAACCGGATTTCAACAGCTTCTCTATCTCTGCCTTAATGGCGGGTGCTTTCCTAGGATTCACCGCGCGTAAACGCTATCGAACAGGCTTAGCGTTGGGGTAAGTCTTAATCTCGTGTTCGACAATTCGAGGGTCAATACTTGGCATCTCGTCATAAGACCAAGCAAAAATATCACAAAATTCCTTAAATAGCTCGGTGTATTCTAGAATCTCGGCATGGGAACATTCTGCCCCAATATAGACATTCTCTACCGTGCCAGGATTGCGAGAGATGTTGATAGGAATCGTTGAAGATATGTTCGCCATGTTTCCATCAGGCATCGGAGCAGGAGAGCTTAACGGAACCATAGGACTACCAACTCTCTGACTAATAACCACCCTAAAATCCTCACGCTCCAAACGGTCAAGCTTTGGAAGAAAATACGATCTATGATGGAGTTCCTCCCATGGTGGCTCGACTCCCGACATAGCCTCAATAATCGCTTCATCTGAAGGGAAAACGTATCAAGGTAGTTGTGCACGTGAGATGACTGTACTGCCCATGCTGGCAGCACATGAGGGTCCTCCTCCTCAGTCCGTGAAGAGGAAGGACTAGGCTCTACAGCAAACTCCAGATTAGCTTGATAAGCAATCATGGTTGCAAGCAACGGCACGTCAGTCACGATGGGCTCACTCGAAGTACTCAGTGCAGGAAGAATCCACAGATCTTCCATATGACTCATGTGAAAATACACTGATCTCATAGATGTTGAAGCCTCATCGAAACTAGATCCTATCATGAGGATCGGTGCAGGACAACTAAAACTTCCCATGAGGGATGGGTACATGCCTACACCCACACTCCCAGTTGCTAGCTGAGAATGTTCAACGACCGGGATTGAAGCTCCCGAATATGCGGTAATAGATAGATTCTTAAATTCCATTTGATCAATCATTACAATCTTCCCGTTATGTGGAAAGCATACAACGCAGAACAAGGAAGAAGCAACAGCTTGCATGCTGTACATCCAGTTCCTACCCAGCAAGAGATTGTAGTCAAGGGGCGCATCTACCACCTTAACCTCTATCGCAACAGTCTTCCCTCCCAAATGGAATTTAAGGGAAGGAAGGATACCGTGCGGCCTAAAAGATCTCCCATCGAATGCCGTTAACATGGTCGCTAATTTAGACAGCTCAGGGGAACCCAGACCCTTCCAGCAGGATAAAGACATCACAGAAGCAGCAGCGCCCTTGTCAATCACAGTGTGCTTGACGGTCATATTAAGACATTCTATGTGCACCAAAAGAGACACATAGTAGGGAAAGCGAGGCTGAAGTCCTATTGTTTCAAATTTGATCACCGAGGAAGAATCATCACCATTCACACCAAGGGTAGAAAGCAACGCCTTCCTTTGCGAAGGACAACTCTGAAGCACTTCCAATGCAGACATCAGACAAGGAGTATGGCCCAAATCCTCGACAACTGAATAATTCTAGGCGGCTCGGGCATTTGAATTATGCCCTGAACGCTTAAGGACTCCCTTAGGAATGTGAGGTGCAGTCTCAGGTTTATCCACAGGTTTCTCAATATGCAAAGGGGAGCCTGGTGGATCAGGTTCTTTGCCTGGGCTAGGTTGTGACGAACCATAATCTTTCGCATGTGTCACAACTTTCATAGCGCGGACCATATTAATGCACCCACGACCACTAGTCTCCGGCAAATCATGATCATCATCAGACTGGTCATGGGACTTCGAGTTCATATTTTGATTATGCGGTAAAGGGTTAGTTAGCACAGCTGGGCCCTGTGCCAAGAATCTCAAAGCTTCCTCAATACGAGGGCACAAATAAGTGAGGTGATCGTCCTTACACAACTTGCAAGGGAACTTAACCTTACGTTTAGCTTGCTTGTCCCCCCCAGCATTTCGACTGTTCTTGTCATTATTGTTAGCATTCTCATTCTTATTCCCACCCTTAAGATTATTTTTACCCTTTTTTCTATTCCTTTTGGGCTGCTGGTTACCCTTCTGGTCTGACGATTGCACAGAAAGTACATTCGCCATTTGGGCGGGTTGAGATGAAGCCGTATCTTGTCTCGAAGAAGATTGGTTGATTGACAACTGACCAACTTGTTTTGCAACCGAATCTGCAGGTTTTGCACTTGCACAGCCCACAATGCCATTGGCATGTGATCCAGGTTTGACTTTGGGATTGAAACTAGAATGAGGAGCATTGGGAATAATCTCATACAAAAAACTATACTGAGCATAGATCAAGTCCAGTTCCTGCGCCCTAAAAATTGCTTGTTCCTCATTCTGGACTCCGGATGTGGAAACATCCTTCTCTATATACGGCAATAACGACTTGAGGAACCACTCGAGGAGGAATTTCGACGGTATAAAAGATTTAATTAACCTCTTCCATCTACGCCACTCTTGAATATGATCAGAAATATGTGTGGCTTTATCCTGCCAAAAGGTCTACAAGAGTTCAGTACCAACATCATAGCACACTAGTAGCTGGAAGTGATTAAGAAAAGTCATCACAAGGTTTTCGAACAAAGCGAAAGCACCCCTAGGTAACTCTATATACCATTTCGTAGCAGGCCTTGTGAGGGTGCGTTGAAATAGTCTCAAACGAACTGAGTCCTGATGTAATGAATTTGAAGAGCACCATAGGTGAAACGTAGTAATGTGTTCACCCAGATCCTCTCTCGGTTTGCCCTAGAACTTAGGTATGTCCGAAGGAAGCTTGGTAGGGACAGCCGGCCAAGTCGGGTCATGAGCCACAGGATCATTCGTCAGTCTCGATAAGTCAGAAAGATTAAGCATCGCGAGGAAAGGGAGCCTAGGATGGTGAGGTCGATGGACCGCTCCCTGATTCATATAGGGTTGACTACCACCATGGCCTTGGCCATAGTGTCCTCCTCCCGTATGACCCATATAGGGTGGCATGGAAGCACCATAGTGAGGTGGACCTTCACTAGTAGGAGCTACAAAGCCGTAATTAGGAGAGTAAGCAGGTTGTTGATACCCGCCCCCATAAGGTGAAGAACCATGTTCGTACTACGTCCCATAATAGGTTCCATAGGTCATCGCATGCGATGTCCCATGAGACACTTCGTAGGTAGGAAGATACACTCTGAAAGTAGGGATATACATACCGGAAGTAGGGATATATGCTGCATAAGTAGTAATATGACCTCTAGAAGCATGAACATAGCCTCCCGAAGCAACGGGTGGTATGTAAACTTGAGACACAATCAGTCTAGTAACCGTAGTATGGACCTGACTCATAGCCATGTGCCGACTCAAGGGACCACGTGAATAAGGTGGAGGGTGGACATTTGAAGAACTAGGGATAGAGGACGAAGGGATCTGAGTAATCAAGTATGTACTACTGCCTATCGTCACTCATCTCGGTTCTGGTATCCTAATCGGATTACTAACTCTAGACCCAGGAGGGATATATGATGTAACTTCCACCACTGGGACGGAAGGTGCAATGTGACTAGTGCTCCCAAACCTCTCCGCATGGTAAGGAATGAGAGTGCCCCCAGGCATAGTGTTAGGCTGAAAGTCGGATTCGCCATGAAGTGCCAAATCATGTGTAGGGAAACCAGACATAGCATAACTACCGTAGCTAGTGTTGGCAGGTTCAAAATGAGTCTCGACGTCCTCCGACATTCAATACCGGTAATGCATCAATGGGGAATCAGCCCTAGAGTGAGTAGGTCTATCATGCATGGCTCCTATATTAGAAATCATAGGACCTAACTTAGCTAATTCGGGTTAAGGATCATAAGTAGGAGTAAATTCCCCATCGTCTACATGAATGGGAGGAGGTGGTTCAGGAATATCCTCTAAACAGTCTCCCATGGTGTGTGAATCAATGTGTGACATAGTCCGCTTGGACTGTCTAGGTCTCTCTCCCAAAGGAGGAGGAGAAGTAGAAGGTGGAAGTCATGCTAAACGATGAGAAAGGCAAGGAACCACACTCGAATCCACAATGACTCAAAAAATATCAAAGACTCTCTATTTACACAAACCCTAGGCCAACTATCATGCACAGAGCAATCACTAATAAAATCTAAAGCCAAATGCAAGTAAACAAGGGCTAGATAAGTGAGCTCCCGAATGAAGTAGTTATGTCTCGCCTAGGAGAGGCTTGAGACTCCCATACACAACAAGTGGAGGTACATAACCAATTATTGTGGCCCTCAGCTTCAATGCGTAAAGTGACTGTGCTGTCCGACCCCAACCTGGCCGGGACACCCGCAGAATAACCCCTGCAATGTAATCCCTCAATATCCTAGGTAAGGACACTAAGGTCACCTTAATATAATCAATGCTCAGGCAGACACTCGCAGACGGGATTGACCGTATGGGTAGGGTAGCAAAGCCCGAAACTCTCGAAAGAGCCCCCAGATACGAATACAATCCTGGAAATATCTCCGGTGCTACTCAGTTATGACTAGGGGTCATCCCAATCGATAACCGCTCACACTGCCTCGTTCTTAACTCCCTTTTGAGAGGAGGATCCTAAGAAACACTAGTTATATCAAGGATTTCACACACTCACCTAGACAGGCACATACATGTTGTTGTTTAGTGATCTTGGAGAATTGACTTACAATGAACTATTCCAAGATCCTAAAACCTAAGCTTGTTGGTGCACCCTAGAAAAGAAAAGAGTGTATTTAATTTTAATTTAGCGTTGATTTTAGTTGGCTTTATTACTTAAAAATGGGATATGATTGTGCAACTAATGGTGTTATGACGCAACATGAAGTAAAATGCACACCTAACAATCAATGCAAATGCATTGTTTCCATGAAAACAGGGTATGCTACTACGTGAAATGCACAATTTTTCTTCAAATGATGAATGCAAATTTTCCTATATGAAGTCCTAACTAGTACTCCAAAGCAAATCTAGTGCAAGTACAATGCAAAGTGCAAAATGCAATGCATGATGATAAGCAAATGTTTTTGGATTTTTTGAAAATAAAAGAGATGCAAAAAGAAAAAGAATGATTCTATGACCCCTAGACTCTGCAAGCACACCCAAATAACACTCAAGCAAAGCACTAAGGTAAAAGAACTCTAATGCACTAATCTTAAACAAAAAATCGAAAATGCCATGACAAGAACCTTCTTAAAAAAGAAAAATTTAGCCTAAAAAAATGTTTCTAGTCAGCAACAGAGGTCTAAATAGACAAAGGCAGTGCCAAAGGAGACTTAGCAAATATCAGAATTCACCCAGAAACCAATTATCTTCCACAAAAAGGAAAAATCAAGGGCATACGCGACTGTTCACAGTAAACCCGCGTGTATACACAGAAATCGAAGATAAACCTGCGTGTATACGCGACTGTAAGTCAAAAAATCGCGTACAGGAAGAAAGGTGCATAAAATCAAGGCAAACAGACAAGCTGAGACAAACTTCACACCAATCAGACTCTACCAGGCATACATGCCCCCATACCTGACACAGAAGCAATAGAGAAAGAGAAATTCAAATTCATTGAATGCCAAGAAAACAACCCCCAAAGGAAAACTACTAGGAACTCCCTAGTGGAATCGCCAATTCTATTATGGAAAGAAATTCCTATGGCTTGGGGTACCAAAACAAACAACTTGACTCCAGAAATATATCCTTTCCAATATGCAATAGAAATTAAATGTCTAACACTAAAGGATCAGACCTCGTACCTTATTCCGGACGGTTGAAGTAGATCCCCGTTGAGCTTTCCAACTTCAGCTTGAATTGATAGATTACTTCATCAACAACAAGTAAACAATACAAGCATTCTATATATCATGATGTTAGATCTATTCTAGCATATATAATCAATAATGTATAATCATTTGACATAATCCCATAGATAAAATATGCATTCAAACACACATTATTGGACAGGAAAAGATATTTCTATTAATATAAATCAGAGATTACAAGATACAACCTCTGACGGCATGTCTGCGAATCGGAGAAACTGAATCCCCCACTTGGTCCTCCACCACTTCAATCCTCCATCTCTTGATAGCAAGATCACAAGCAAAAGGAAATCTTGGGAAGAACACAAAAGTGCTCCAAGGGACAAAGGGATGTAGACTCAAGCATAAGTTCCGGCAACAATGGACTATAGTTTCTTTGCTCTCAATTCTCTCTTATGCCTTCAATGTACCAAGGGGTTCCTTATATAGCTTTTCAAAGGGGTAATGAAAGGTCGAATCCGAGCGATCTCAAGGTAGAGGGAAGGCCAGGAGTCAAATGAGTCGGATCCATGTCAAGGAAAACTCCAAAAGGATTTGGATTATGCACACATCCCGATGTACGTGGTTTTAGTGGTCAAACCCACGTATATACATGCTTATAGGTTTAAAAGTCGCATGTATCATTTTTCATATGTTTTTAGGGATGATCAAGGAAACATCAAAGGACAAAAAGTGGTCCATAGGGTCTAAGGATCCTGGAGCGGGACAGGGGAAGGCCATACAAAGTGTGATTCACCTGGAGTGGTGAAAGCCACTATAACACCATTGTCTATGATCCAATCAGTGCTTCAATGTGAAACAATTCCTGTAATAGCGGAGATTAGCACATATTCTTCATCACTTAAAGAATCACTTTCTTGTCTGACTCTCTTTGTGGAAGGTTCATCATCCTCTGTGGCATGAGCATGATGTCTTCTCTTGTTTTCCTTCTTCTTCTTTAAGTTCCCTTTATTAGGGTAGAATCTGGATATGTGACCTTTCTCATCACATGTGTAACATCTAATGGTAGACAGATCTCTTTTAGGTTGTGAGATCTTACCTTTGGAGTGATGATGGTTCCTTCTGGTTTTCTTGGAGTGAATTGTGAGATCTTGATCTTCATTTCCCATCTTCTCTTCTCGAGCTACTATCCAAGATTCTTCTTGAGAGCATTCTTCCCATAGTCTGCTGAACTTGACTAACTTCTTTCTGGCACAAATCCCTTGAATGAAAGAGTTCCATGATCTAAGGAGACCATTCAAGGTGGTCATCACAATCTCTGCATTTTCCACTTCTTCATCTATTGCTTCCAGCTATTACGTGATCTGAGATACTCTTGTAAATTAAGACTGAATAGTCTCAGCATTCTGGATCTTTACATTCTTGAATTGGTTTCTTAGAGTCATCTTCCTGTTTATGTTCTTCCCTTCAAACAATTTGGTTATGGAATCAAACATAGCTTTAAGTGTCTTGAGGGAGGACACCTGTGGTATGAGGTGATCCTTGATGGAATCAACAATGATTCTCTTTGCCATAACCAACTTCTTCTTATGTAAGGCCTTATCCTCATCTCCCTTTGGAACTGGAACCTCCTCATTGATATAAGAGTCCAACTCATTTTCTTCCAGGACCAGGGAGATCCTATACTTCTAGGCTCGGAAGTTATCAACTCCCTTAAGCTTTTCATCAAGCTTGGTATGATGAGACATCTTAACTGAGAACCTCAAATGGAAATACAAAAGATTTAGATCTTACCAGGTCAAGATGTGGGATCTAGATTTGGAGCTGAAATCCTGTAGTGCTGGTTCAATAGCAAATTAGGGTTTTGCTTCTCTAGAGTTATGTCCAACCAAATGCTTTGAATTTGATCCCTAACTTCAATTTTGGGGAGGAGATCAATCCAGGCCTGGGCTCATTGAAAAATTCCTCTTCTATGAAAAGCCCTAATTTTCGGCAGTAGTATCAGGTCCAAAACTGAAAAACCTCAGAATTGGATTCTGCTTCGATAGAAAGATGCACCCTAAGGAGGAGAGTTAATAGAACCTTCATTTTCTGAAAATCTATGGAGGAAGATCCACTAAGTAGGAATCCCTAGTTCCTGCAGCTGCACAATGTCTTTTTCTTAGGTTAGCTCTGATACCATGTTAGATTTTTATCATTAAGCTAGCAATACATTAGGATATTTAATTGAGAGAATAACAAGCACAACAATCAAACACAAGAGACAATGAACACAGTGTTTATCCTCGGGGAAACCATAAATGGTGAAAACCCCGCAACTTCCTCAGAGATAGAATCAACACCAAAAGTAGAACCCAAAACAGTAAGTGATCTCCCGACAGCAGTAACCTTCTTTCTATCTAGCCCTAGTGTCTTCTCCTTCCTCAACTATGTGCTACACTTGAGTGTGTGTGAGATGTGTGTTAAATAGAGAGGCCAACTCTCTATTTATACTAATTTCTGACTTGACTAAACCCTACTAGGGTCGACCTCACTAGGAGATTCTAATAACCCTACTGCCCCAGAACTGCGAGGACTTAACCCTTAACCAATAGGAGAGTTACCCATAATAACTTGACATGAATTGTTTACAATGATAAATATTCCCGATAGGAACATCAGGGCATGACATGACTCAAGTACATCTCGGAATAAACATCGGGTTACAATATATAAGAAATACAAGTGAAATACATTCTGAAGTTACATATACATCAACATTTAGGAATCTCAATCGGGCCTCTGAGAAAGACAACTATCATCTTCCTCCAATGGAGAAAATCCTACAGAAAGTAGCCGGATCAGAGATGTTTTCACTGCTGGATGGTTTTTTTGGCTACAACCAAGTCATGGTTGCACCCAACGATCAACTTAAAACTACTTTCCGGACCCCTTGGGGAACATTCACATATAGACGAATTCTATTTGGACTAATAAACGTAGAATCCACGTTCCAGAGAGCTATGGAAATAGATTTTAGGGGCTTGATCCACAATTCTGTCATTGTGTACCTAGATGATGTTACCATTTACTCTAAAAAATGACAGGATCATTTGTCTGCTTTAAAACAGGTATTCGAAAGGTGCAGGAAATTAAGCATCTCCCTCAATCCCAAGAAGTCCATCTTTGTAGTAACAGAAGGTAAGTTGTTGGGTTTCATAGTCTCGAAGGAAGGTATGATCATTGATCCAGAACGTGCTGAAGCAATCTCCAAGATCATCCTGCCTAACTCTCGAAAGGCAATGCAGCCATTCTTAGGTAAGATTAATTTCGTTCGAAGATTTGTTCCAAATTTTCCTTAAGTGGTTAAACCCCTGCAATTTTTAGTCAAAAAGGATGTACCATTTAAATGGCTCGATGAACAGAAAAATGCATTTACTGAAATTCAGAAAGCCATAGCAAAAGCACCTACTCTTATGTCCCCATATTTCAGTAAAGACTTTATATTGTATACGTTTGCTACTGACTTTTCTTATGCAGTTGTCCTAACACAGAAAAATCATGAGGACGCTGAGATCCCTATTTCCTTCATGAGTTCTACATTAAAAGGAGCTGAATTCAATTACTTCTAGGTTGACAAACAAGCCTATACTGTATATAAATCAGTAAAACATTACAGGCCTTATCTTTTGAAGTCAAGGACTAAGGTGATTGTCCCTTATGCGACATTTCACAATGTCCTCGTCCAAAAGGAGTTGGGAGAAAAGAGAGCTCACTGGATGACCACCCTCCAAGAATATGATCTGGAGATAAAGCCTACAAATATTGTCAAAGGACAAGGTTTGTGTCAGCTCACTGCCTGGTCAAATGACCCTGAAAATCAACAAACTGATTGGGAACAAGAAGAGGCTACTCCTACAGGTTTTGTTAATGCACTTGAAACTGCAGCATCTGAATGATATGATCACATCAAATTCTTTCTTCATAATGGGTTTTCTCCTAAAACCCTTGATCCCAAAAAAAGTAGAGCATTAAGGTTGAAATTAGCCCCTTATCAACTTATTGATGATGTTCTGTTTAGGAAGAATTGTGATGGAGTGTTTCTTAGATGCCTAGAAAAAGATCAGACTGATGATTTCCTATTTCAATTTCTTGCAGGACCTGCAGGTGGACACTTCTCAGGTGATACAACGGCTCATAAAATCATCAGGGCAGGATACTATTAGCCTACCCTATTCAGAGATGCCCATTCATTTGTTAGGAAATGTGAGCCTTTCTAGAAGTGCCCTGGCAAAGTTAAGAAACCAGCTTACCCCTTGCATCCAGTAGTAGTCCATTTCCCATTTTAGCAGTGGGGATTGGACTTTGTCAGACCCATCAACCTCGTATCCTCATTACAGCATAAATACGTCTTGACAACCACTGACTATTTTACAAGGTGGGTTGAAGCAGTCCCTTTAAGACTGTGTAACACAAACCCGGTAATTTCCTTTATTGAAAATTAGATAATCACCAGGTTTGGCATCCCTGAATATCTTGTTTTTGACAATGCCTCATACTTCCAATCCATTGACTTGACCAGCTATGCCCTTGAAAAGGGTATCAAGCTTAAGTTTTATGCTAATTACTATCCTTAGGGAAATGGGCTTGCGGAATCTTCAAACAAAAACTTGATAAGCATTCTAAAAAAAATAGTGGGTTCACATCATAAAAACTGGCACGTCCAACTTTATTATGCTCTTTGGGAAGATCAAATCACCCCAAAGGTAACCCTTGGTACGTCCCCATATTGCCTTTTTTATGGCAAAGAAGCTGGCCTGCTAGCTAATCTCACCATTCCTTTGTTGCAATTGGCCCAATCCATCCAGGAGAATGACTCTTCCTCATTACAGCAGAGGATTGATTCTTTGCTTAAGCTAGAAGAGGATAGAGAGAAATCCAAGAATAAATTCTACCAACATCAACAGTTGGTTAAGAAATGGTTTGATGAGAGTTCTTCATCAGATAGAGACTTCTCAGTGGGATATTTAGTGTTAATATGGGACAAACAACACAAGGACAACAAAGATTACACCAAGTTTTAGCAACTTTGGCTAGTACCATTCATTGTTACAGAAAAGATTGGTCCTAGTACGATTAGACTACAAACACTGGAAGGGGTCGTTGACACTATCCAGTGAATGTTTTTTTGCTCAAGAAGTACTTTGTTTGAAAAGGTTGGTTCAACCCTGTATATAGGTTTGGTGTGTTATTTTTCTTCTATTTTCTGAATGTTTGCTTGATATTGGTAATTTTTGGTAATATCTAAACCCTTGGAAATAATGAGCAATCAGTTTTTTCTCACTATTCAATACTCTCAACCGAAACAGATTTGTCAGTTTCTATCTTTTCTAACTCATATCAGGATCTGTTATATCTAAATGATAACCATATTTGCATAATTTTTTATTAATGCCCTCTTATCATAACCCCAAATTTTTACAAAAATTTAAAATTTTTAATGTAACATAAAATGTCTAAAGTCACAGTTTGATAACTACTAGTGGCTAGCGGAAAAATGAAACATGAAACAGTTACCAAAAGTAGTGATTAACTTCAACACATAAAAACTAATACCATTTTAATTTTGATATGTTATGTATATGACTTGCATTCAGTTGCTTCTAGCTGTACTGATTATTTGCTTTTGTCAAGTAGGTGAAAAGCTATGTTCTAAACTGGGGCTTACTTAGCAATTGCTAACTCAGCTAGATTTCTGATTCTTACAGGTTAAGCAGGTAAATTTTGAACAAGTAGGAGTTTGTTTTTGCGTTAAGTCAAGAAGTACTTCTTAGCATAATAAAAATGCTAGGGTATAAATTTGATTATTAAAAAGCAAGGCTACGATGAGGTAAAGTACTTCCTTTGTTGTTTTTGATTCTTATGACAGTATTTTAAGTTAGTCGTGAAGACAAATATCCTTAACATACCAATGTCTTTTACCAGCATGTCTTCTACTTAACTTCTCGTTTTTACTGTTGTAAGCTAAGTTACTCACAAGTTCTATAGAAACACTTTTACTGAAGCACGAAATTACTACTAATGCTATGTCTAATATTCAATAAGCTGCTTATGAGCATGAATATAGTTCTAAGACTTTCCGAGAGGAAGTTTACCATAGATCACTTAGCTCTACTTTTAATTCTACTCTAGTAGAGAAGAATTATCAGCTTATTATTTGTATACAATTATAAATGTTCACTTCCACAATTAGTCATCAAGTTATAAGTATTGCGGTAAAATTACATTACCATATCACTTTAATAATATTGCTAAGGGATTTTACCTTTAACCCTAGATAGTTTTACTACCTTATATTTACCAAGTCTAGTCTAAACATTGGTTTGATTCATTAAGAGTTTGGTTCCTTATGGAAACCAAAAGATCACTAACTTCCAAGAAGTTTATTTTACACCAAAGCACTGCAGACTATATACAAATGTAAGAGTTATTCTAGGGTGTAAATACTACCTACTATTACTTACATATAGTCAATTTATAAACCAATTTCTTTACCCACTTGTGTATACATAACACTAGTTCTAATAACATAGCATGTATCATAATGTTTGTATGAATGGTCAATAGTAGTACTATCGACTCATGAACAAAGGCATATACTCCACTATTGATATTTGCATAAATGTTTTACCAACGATTGATTACAAGGTTTTCATAATACAAAAGTTAATGACACAAATAAATGTTTTTACCATTGCTTGATTTTATTGTTTATCATTGTAATGATACAAATTTGAATTTATAACTAACATTATCATCGTGGTTATCATATATATCATTGGCAATAATATGTTTTATCCGACAGTGTAAGAGAACTATAGTGATTGACCCACTGATGAGTAAAAATCTTGATGGGCACATGGATGAGTCTCCACCATGCATTGGTCGATTTATAAACTCATAAATAAACCCTATCTTCTTCATTTCTCTTTCGAGGGTTTGTCTCTGTGCTGTCTGGGTTCCTTCGTGGCCATGAGAGGCTCGCTAGTTCACGTTGGACAGCTCCATGTTGGGTGTAGTTAAGTGCTATAATGCTTGTGTAAGAGTTAAGAGATACACCGTTTGTATCTTGTTTTCTTTCTGCAATCATTGTATCGCTGTGAGTGTTGGTTTACTCTGTCATTAGCTTAGAGTTTTGGGCCATAGTGTTACCCTTGCCATTTCTTTTAACCTGCTCCATCATCGATGTAAGTATGGAATGTGAACCCTACTGCCTCTGTCACAGGTTAGCATGAGGGTTCGTTTCTTCAAGGTGATGTTCTTCGTGCTGGTTAAGTCTCCTCCTCAGCTCCATCCTCTTTATTCACAGGTAAGGTTTTACCCTTCTCTCATTTCTTCTCTAAGTACTACTTTAGTTTTGAATACAAATAATACCACTTCTAAAATCACATTGGTCTTGTTTTCGCAGGTTACAGTTGCGTCTTCAAGTATGAAGGAAACTACTCTTGAGTTGGTGAACTTCGTAGCCATAACCGCTAAGTCCCCATTTGTCGTGGCATCTCCCTGCTTGCAGAGGTTATTGGAAATAAGTTACAGTTTGAAGGGAAGCATGGCTTCATTCCTCCAATGTATAAATGCTTAGTTTATGTAATTACTTAGTTTCGTTGTTAAAACCCTTGCATGTTTCTGGGTAGCTTCAGCTTATAAGCCATGACTTGTATTTAGTTTTCTCTGTCTGCAAAAATGATTACAGCCTTATGGCTTCATAATATCAAACTTTGAATTTTTAAGATATAGAGGTTTCTCTTGTACTCATAGTTTTAAAATCACTCATGTTTCGAAATACTCTATTATTTATAAATTATCTTGTAAATGAAATTACTATATAATAATATGTTTTTTCTTCTTCACTGTCAATGAAGTAATTTACTGTTACGGATGCATTTATAAGTACTAGTATTACGGTGAAGACTGTAAAACAGTCATAGTGTAAAATTTATAATCGTATACTATCATTCCAGATTATAATAATTAAGGTTTTTATAAAAAGAAACCCTTGTGTATATTTAGTCTTAATTTTATTATTACTTGGACACTGTTCTAGCATGCTTCATTTTCTCTATTACAGGTGTATGGTTGTTTATTAACCTGTTAATTATATATTTATTTTACTATTTATAAAAGATGTTTATTTCCAAATAAAGACTGTAAACAGTCCAAGGCATGATTTATAGTCTTATTATTATGTTTGTTTACCTAGTTATAAATGTAAATGGTTAAAACTTTAAATAGATTTATTTATAAAAGGATAAATTACTTGTTAGGGTTTCAACCCTCAGGTTTTCTTGCACAGGTTATAAGCCTGTTTGTTAAATATAATTAGTTCCTAAATATATAATTCTTAGTTTTATATTATTTAATGTTTATATTTACCTTTGTTTTTATTTACTAATATGTAACTCAGAATTTATTCAAAGCTCTGTAAAGAATAGAATGTAAACTCTGTAATTCTGTTTATTTTCATAAATAAAGGGTTTATAACATAACCCTAATCTAGTTTATATTAAGTAATAGTTTAAGATTTAGTTGATAGTCTTTAAAAGATAAACTGTGTGGTTAATAACTTGTTTATATAATTAACTGTATCTTCTATAAACTCTTATTGTATTAGTATACTTATTACTATAACTCTGGTGTAGTTTTACTGTTTCTTTTCCTGCATTTTTATTTAGTTATACTAAGTAAAACAGTACACACAAATAAACCATAACACTGTTCTTTTCATAATAATTTAAACATTGAAATAAATTACTCTGCTATCTACAGATACAAAATCCTATCTATTATTTTCATTCTCTTATGAAATTCTTTCATCTACTTAAAGCATTCTAACTGTGCTAGAGTACGACCTGGTTTCTAGGTGTGGAAAAACATAGTCTAGAAATTTATTTTCATTCTAACACATTATTCTCCAAATCAATTTCATTTCTTTAACAATCTAATAAGAATACTAATTCTAACATTTCACAAACTGAGTTTTTACCATTCATATGATAGTCAAGCTAAGATTTATTTAACTAACACAGTAAAATAAAATAACATAGAACCTGTTGAGGACAGATGACAACAGATTTAGGAGGCCGTTCCTCCCTACCAATCTCCTGGAGAGCGCTCAAACAACGCTTCCTCAGGACCCCCGAGCCTATTCCTGGTCTTCTTGGCTGAGAACTGGGTGGAGAAGGCAAACAGTAGAGCTCTCTGTCAACTCACTAGTTCAAAACCTCAGTAAAACACTATGCTTTCAGTAGTATGATCTTCAGCTTAAAAGCTGCAAATAGATCAATCAGTAGTTATCCCTTCAAACACTTTCTAGATTTCTCTTCCATTGAATTTCTCTTAAGTACATTCATTCAACCTGAATGATCACTTCTCTAGAATGAGCAGCCTCAACTCTCTTCAATGGGAATTTTTATAAAGATTCCCTAGGTTTTTTGGGTCAGTTTTCATTAATTGAGCCACCTGCTCTGATTCCACTTTCGTGGGAAATCATGACCATAAATGTAGGGAGGTTGCCACCTGCAACAGTTGGAATTGGTTTGAGGTTGCTGCCACATGTCAGTTTTCTCTCCACCAGTCTCCTCCACCAATTTGACCAGTAAAGACTCTTTTAATAGCTCTCCTAAGTTGTTGTATCCTCATTTATTTATTTATAATAAAATATTCAGAATTTACATTAAATATCCTTGACCCCACTGGGTCATCAATTACAACTTAGCATAAAATTTAACATATTGTTCCTCAAATAATATAAAATTGTTTTTGCAAAATTGGGGCATGTGACATACACACCCCCTTAAATTATAACATCGTCCTCGATATTATTTATTCTTCATCCTTAGAATTCCCCTGGAACAGAATTGGATATGCATCCCGCATATTACTTTCCAATTTCTAGGTGGCTTCCTCTGGACTAAGGTGCTTCCATTACACCTTCACCTGACCAATGGTGCGGTTCCGAAGTGTGATCTCCCTCCGCCCAAGGATACAGTCCGGTTCCACCAGAAAATCTCCTTTTGGTTCCACCTGTACATCATTCCAGTTAACAACATGAGTAGCATCATGAACATATTTCTGTAATACAGAAATGTGAAAAACATTATGAACTCTTAAATTTGGTGTAAAGCTAACTGATAGGCTACCTGTCCAATCCTGGACAGTATTTCAAAAGGACCACAGTAACGAGGTGCTATTTTTGCGCAAATACCCAACCTCAGAGAAATCTTTTTGGGTCTCACATTGATGAACATATGTTCACCTACCTGAAACTCTTTTGGAGTTATTTTAAGGTTTGCTTGACTTTTCTGTCAATCTTGCGCAATTTTCAGATTACCTTGTACCTGCTTTACAATTTCTTCCATTTCTTTCAATAATTTAGGACCTAACACTAATCTGTCCACCGGATTACTCCAAGAGATAGGAGTGTTACACTTCCTTCCATACAATATTTCGAAAGGACTAAATCTGGCTGAAGCTTGATAATTATTATTATAAGCAAATTCTAACAGATGCAAATAATCCTCCCATTTACCTGGCTGATCCTTTACATACATTCTTAGTAAATCTTCTAGTACTTGGTTTACTCTTTCATTTTGTCCATCAGTTTGAGGATGGAACAAAGTACTAAAATTTAGTGTAGTATTTAATCCTTTAAATAGATATTTCCAAAAGTTACCTGTAAATTTAGGGTCTCTATCTGAGATTATAACTTTCAGTATCCCATGCAGTCGAAAAATTTGCTTTAGAAAGATATCAGCTATGTTTGCAGCTTTATACGTAGTTTTAACAGGTATAAAATGGGATGCTTTACTCAATTTGTTAACTACTTCCATTATAGAATCATTTAAATTCTGATTTTTAGGCAGTCCAGTAACAAAATCTAGACTAATTATCTCCCATTTCTAGCTAGGAATGGGCAATGGTTGAAGTAATCCAGCTGGGTGTTGATGTTCAATTTTTACCTGCTGACATTCAAAACACCTAGCGATATATTCTACTAGTTCAGTCTTCATGTTTGGCCAAAAATATTCTTTTCTTAACATAGTTATAGTCTTCTGATAACCTAGATGGCCTGAGTATGGATTTTTATGGATTTCATCTAAAATTAATAACTTAACTTTAGGTACATTAGGTACATACATTCTATCTTTATACAGTAAAAATCCTTTTTCATTCAAATTGTACCCTTTACTTAAACTTTTTGTTCGATTTTCTTTTGCTTTTATTTGTTATTTTTGGTAAATTTCATCTTGTTCTAAACCTGCTTTAAGTTGTTCTTCCAGATCTGTTGTATAAGTGTTGATAACTGCTGTAAAGTGCAACCTTGCATTTCTACTTAATGCATCAGCAACTTTATTTTCTTTCCCTTTAATGTGTTGAATTTCGAAATCATACTCACTTAGAAAAGCTATCCACCTAGCTTATCTAGCATTCAGATTAGGTTGATCTAACATATATTTTATTCCTTTATTATATGTCATTAGAATAAATTTTCTTCCAATATTTAAATGATGACGCCACATCTTTAGAGCATGTATAACAGTAGCTAATTCCAAATCATAAGTTGCATAATTATTTTCATGAATTTTTAATTTCCTAGATTCATAAGCGATAACATGCCCTTCTTGAGTCAATACTCCACCTAAACCATCATTGTAGGCATCAGTACACACTACAAAATCTTTATTTGGATCAGCTATTCTTAAAATAGGTGTGTTGGTTAATAAAGTTTTTAACTTTTTAAAACTCTCCTCACACTTCTAATTCCAATCAAATTTCTTTCCCTTATTTTGCAAAGAGGTTATCGGATTTGTGATTCTCAAAAAACCTTCAATGAACCTCCGGTAATAACCGGTAATTCCCATGAAGGATCAAACATCAGTTACATCTTTAGGAACTGGCCAATATTCAATTGCCTTTATATTTTTGGGATCCACCGAAATTCCTTCCTTAGTCACCACATGACCTAAGTACTGGATTTTATCCTTAAAGAAATCACATTTACTAAACTTTTCAAAGAGTTGATGATCTCGTAACTCTTGCAAAACAATTTTCAAATGTTATTTATGCTCTTCTTGAGATTTCGAATAGATTAATATGTCATCGATAAACATGACTACAAACTTGTCCAGATATTTATGCATTACATTGTTCATTAAGAACATAAAAATAGCTGGGGCATTAGTAATCCCGAATGGCATGACGAAAAACTCGTAATGGCCATATCAAGTCCTAAAAGATGTTTTAAAGATGTCTTCATATTTAATCCTAACTTGGTGATATCTAGACCTTAAATTAATTCTCGAAAACATCGTAGCTCCTCAAAGTTGATAAAAAAAATCATCTATGCGAGGCAACGAGTATCTATTTTTAATAGGCATCTTATTCAACTAACAGTAATCTAGCAAAGTCGCAAAGTTCTGTCCTTTTTCGTAACGAAGATGACAGGTTCCCCCCAGGGAGACACACTGGGTCATATATACTTCTTGTTAATAAGTTCTTTTAATTGTGATTTAAGTTCATTAAGTTTAAGTATGTTCATCTGATAAGGGGCCTTTGAGCTGGGTGCACCAAGTACCAGCTCAATGGTAAAATCTAGTTCCCTTTTTGGAGGTAGTCCCATAATTTCTTCCGGAAATACATCTGCATACTCTTTTAAAACTGGTATGTCCTCTAATTTTAATTTATCTGTACTATTTATATTTTCCTCATTAGTTACTGTTACTGCATAAGCCTTACAACCTTTCTTAACAACTCTCTTAAGCTGTAGAGTAGAAATCTGCCTTATGGTTGTTTTTCTAGGGATTCTCTTTACACTTATTGATTTTCCATCATTATTTATACAAGTAAAGGTTTTATCATAACAGTTTAAGATCACCCTATGTTGTTCTAACCAATCCATACCAATTAGTATGTTGTAAGAACCAAGAGGTAGTACATTAAGTCTTACAAAAGTTTCAAATTGATCCATAACTACTGCACATTTCTTTACAAAACAAGTTACTATTCCTTTTTGCACTAGTGGCTAATTGAACCAACCAAGAACTTTCAAATTTTTCAACAGGCAGCTTACATTTTTCTACCAATTTAGGTGAAATATAACTTAGACTAGCTCCTGGATCAATTAAAATAGCTATGGGGTTTTGGTTTATCTTACCTTCTACTTCCACCATGGAAGTTTGATAGTCTTCCTGTCGATTCTCCAAGGCTGCATTGATCATAGGAATAGTCCTTGCTAAATCTCCAATAGTCATCTCCTCCTATATTGTATGGATATTATTGACAGTTTTTTTACGATTAGGACAGACTGAGGAATAATGTGGGCCATTACACTCCCAACACTTTATGGGTTCTTTGCGTTCAAAGTTCTTTGTGTAATTACCATGATTATTAGCAGACTCTTTACCCTTTGGATTGTTCTGATTTTGTGGTGAATTATTCTTATTCCCTTGGAAATTCTTGTTAGGAAAGTTTCTGGCCTTATTATTTTTAGAATTTTGATTGGGCACAAAATCTTTCTTCTTTTGATCATAATTATTATTATTCTTTTTGGCCTTCCAGTTGGCCATGCTCTCCTTCTTCTGATTCTGTTCATAACAGAAATTAGATTTCCTCATAGCTTCTTCTAAAGTTTTTGGATTGTCATACTCAATCCTATATTTTATGTGATAAGGTAAACAGCTGAGGAATCGTTGTACCTTCGGTTTTTTATCTACAAGGTATGGCACATACCTAAGCAGACTTAAAAACTTGCTGTTCAAATCTTTCATAGCCATTGTACCTAGTTTAAGCTCATAGAATTCTTTTGCTCTTTCTTCATAGTACTGTTCAGATAAAAATTTCTTTTTAAAGTACTTCTTGAAGGTACTCTAATTCACGTTCTTCTTTCTTATTCCTTTCACTCTCTTTAAATCTTGCCACCATATATCAGCTTTTCCTGAAATATTGTAGATAGCCATTCTATCCTTTAATTAGTTAAAATAGTTATAAATATGGAAGTACTTCTTCATCCCAGATAACCAGGATTCCGCTTCCTCCCTCTTCTCAGTTTCTCCATTAAATGTTGGTGGTTTAATCTTTTTAAACTCCCCATAAATTTCCTCATAGGTTTTATATTTTCTCTTTTTAGTATAATGGTTGTCATCACTACTATCACTAGTGGAATGAAAATTACGTTGATCACCAAATACTTCTGAAGATGAGCTGCTTTCATTTTTAGTCTATTTAGTATTTTTATACTTATGTTGGTAACTTATATCCTCTGAATCAGCTCTTTTACCCCTTCCCTCAGTGTGAAATCTTTCTGTCAGAATCTGATTCAACTCCTCCCGAGCTCTCGGAATCCTCTCATTTTCTTTTTTAACAGATTCCATTTTAGATTTTAATTATTTTACTGTTTGTAAAAGTTCTGAGGAATTAGTGGTTATGTCTTCTTGTATAGGTTCTCTTTGTAAGTTTTCTTGTTCAATAAAGGGATATTCCTCTTCTTCATATTCCTCCAGTCTTTCCATACCTGTTGTTAAACTCAGAAACAAATTTCTTTGTTGAATAACATTAAAAGAAAACAACATCAACAAAATGATTTAATACACTATTTCATATAAGCAAGTTGAGCTTCATCAAGGCCTAGTGTTTGAACCTTGTGCTATTATACCACATGTCATAACCCTGAACTTTCACAAAAATTTAAATTTTTTAATGTAACATAAAATGTCTAAAGTCGCAGTTTGATAACTACTAGCGGCTAGCGGAAAAATGAAACAGTTAACAAAAGTAGTAATTAACTTTAACACATAAAAACTAATACCATTTTAATTTTGATATGTTATGTATATGACCTGCATTCAGTTGCTTCTAGTTGTACTGATGATTTGCTTTTGTCAAGTAGGTGATAAGCTATGTTCTAAACTGGGGCTTGCTTAGCAATTGCTAACTCAGCTAGATTTCTAATTCTTATAGGTTAAGCAGGTAAATTTTGAACAAGTAGGAGTTTGTTTTTGCGTTAAGTCAAGAAGTACTTCTTAGCATAATAAAAATGCTAGAGTATAAATTTGACTATTAAAAATCAAGGCTACGATGAGGTAAAGTACTTCCTTTGTTGTTTTTTATTATTATGACAATATTTTAAGTTAGTCACGAAGACAAATATCCTTAACATACCATTGTCTTTTACCAGCATATCTTCTACTTAAGTTCTTGTTTTTATTGTTGTAAGCTAAGTTACTCACAAGTTCTATAGAAACACTTTTACTGAAGCATGAAATTACTGCTAATGCTATGTCTAATATTCAATAAGCTGCTTATGAGCATGAATATAGTTCTAAGACTTTCCGAGAGGAAGTTTACCATAGATCACTTAGCTCTACTTTTACTTCTACTCTAGTAGAGAAGAATTATCAACTTATTATTTGTATACAATTTTAAATGTTCACTTGCACAAATAGTCATCAAGTTATAAGTATTGTGGTAAAATTACATTACCATATCACTTTAATAATATTACTAAGGGCTTTTATCTTTAACCCTGGATAGTTTTACTACCTTATATTTACCAAGTCTAGTCTAAACATTGGTTTGATTCATTAAGAGTTTGGTTCCTTATGGAAACCAAAATATCACTAACTTCCAAGAAGTTTATTTTACACCAAAGCACTGTAGGCTATATACAAATGTAAGAGTTATTCTAGGGTGTAAATACTACCTACTTTTACTTACATATAGTTAATTTATAAACCAATTTCTTTACCCACTTGTGTATACATAACACTAGTTCTAATAACATAGCATGTATCATAATGTTTGTATGAATGGTCAATAGTAGTACTACCGACTCATGATCAAAGGCATATACTCCACTATTGATCTTTGCATAAATGTTTTACCAACGATCAATTACAAGGTTTTCATAATACAAAAGTTAACGATACAAATAAATGTTTTTACCATTACTTGATTTTATTGTTTATCATTGTAATGATATGAATTTGACTTTATAACTAACATTATCATCGTGGTTATCATAAAAATCATTGATAATAATATGTTTTATCCGACAGTGCAGGAGAACTATTGTGATCGACCCACTGCTGAGTAAAAATCTTGATGGACACGTGGATGAGTCTCCACCATGGATTGGTCGATTTATAAACTTGTAAAGAAACCCTATATTCTTCATTTCTCTTTCAAGGGTTTGTCTCTGCGTTGTCTAGGTTCCTTCGCGGCCATGAGAGGCTCGCTGGTTCACATTGGATAGCTCCATGTTGGGTGTAGTTAAGTCCTGTAATGCTTGTGTAAGAGTTGAGAGATACACTGTTTGTATCTTGTTTTCTTTCTGCAGGAATTGTATCGCCGTGAGTGTGGGTTTACTCTGTCAGTAGTTTAGAGTTTTGGGCCATAACATTACCCTTGCCATTGCTTTTAACATGCTCCATCATCGGTGTAAGTCTCAAATGTGAACCCCACTTCCTCTGTCACGGGTTAGCATGAGGGTTCATTTCTTCAAGGTGTTGTTCTTTGTGCTGGTTAAGTCTCCTCCTCAGCTCTAGCCTCTTTATTCACAGGTAAGGTTTTACCCTTCTCTCATTTATTCTCTAAGTACTATTTCAATTTTGAATACAAAGAATACCACTTCTAAAATCGCATTGGTCTTGTTTTTGTAGGTTACAGTTGTGGCTTCAAGTATGAAGGAAACTACTCTTGAGTTGGTGAACTTCGTAGCCATAACTGGTAAGCCCTGATTTGTCGTGGCATCTCCCTGCTTGTAGAGTTTATTGGAAAGAAGTTACAGTTTAAAGGGAAGCATGGCTTCGGTTCCTCCAATGTATAAATGCTTAGTTTATCTTATTACTTAGCTTCGTTGTTGCATGTTTTTGGGTAGCTTCGGCTTATAAGCCGTGACTTGTATTTAGTTTTCTCTGTTTGTAAAAATGATTACAGCCTTACGGCTTCATAATATCATACTTTGAATTTTTAATATATAGAGGTTTCTCCTGTACTCGTGGTTTTAAAATCACTCCTATTTCGAAATACTCTGTTATTTTTAAATTATCTTGTAAATGAAATTACTGTAAAATAATAGGTTTTTTCTTCTTCACTGTCAGTGAAGTAATTTATTGTTACGGATGCATTTATAACTAATAGTATTACTGTGAAGACTGTAAAACAGTCCAAGGCATGATCTATAGTCTTATTATTATGTTTGTTTAACCAGTTATAAATGTAAATGGTTAAAAGTTTAAATAGATTGATTTATAAAAGGATAAATTACTTGTTAGGGTTTCGACCCTCAGGTTTTCTTGCACAGGTTATAAGCCTGTTTGGTAAATATAATTAGTTCCTAAATATATAATTCTTAGTTTTATATTATTTAATGTTTATATTTACCTTTTTTTTTATTTACTAATCTGTAACTCAAAATTTATTCAAAGCTCTGTAAAGAATAGAAGGTAAACTCTGTAATTCTATTTATTTTCATAAATAAAGGGTTTATAACATAACCCTAATCTGGTTTATATTAAGTAATAGTTTAAGATTTAGTTGATAGTTTTTAAAAGATAAACTGTGTGGTTAATAACTTGTTTATATACTTAACTGTATCTTCTATAAACTCTTATTGTATCAGTATACTTATTACTATAACTCTAGTGTAGTTTTACTGTTTTTTTTCCTGCATTTTTATTTAGTTATACTAAGTAAAACAGTACACACAAATAAACCATAACACTGTTCTTTTCATAATAATTTAAACATTGAAATAAATTACTCTGCTATCTACAGATACAAAATCCTATCTATTATTTTCATTCTCTTATGAAATTATTTCATCTACTTAAAGCATTCTAACTATGCTAGAGTACGACCTGGTTTCTAGGTGTGGAAAAACACAGTCTAGAAATTTATTTTCATTCTAACACATTATTCTCCAAATCAATTTCATTTCTTTAACAATCTATTAAGAATACTAATTCTAACATTTCACAAACTGAATTTTTACCATTCATATAGCTGTCAAACTAAGATTTATTTAACTAACAAAATAAAACAAAATAACATAGAACCTATTGAGGACAGATGATAATAGCTTTAGGAGGTCGTTCCTCCCTACCAATCTCCTGGAGAGTGCTCAAACAACGCTTCCTTAGGACCCCCGAGCCTGTTCCTGGTCTTCTTGGCTGAGAACTGGGTGGAGAATGCAAACAGTAGAACTCTCTGTCAACTGACTAGTTCAAAACCTCAGTAAAACACTCTGCTCTCAGCAATATGATCTTCAGCTTAAAAGCTGCAACTAGATCAATCAGCAGTTATCCCCTCAAAAACTTTCTAGATTTCCCTTCCATTGAATTTCTCTGAAGTACATTCATTCAACCTGAATAATCACTTCTCTAGAATGAGCAGCCTCAGCTCTCTTCAATGTGAATTTTTATAAAGATTGCCTAGGTCTTTTCGGTCAGTTTTCATTAATTGAGCCACCTGCTCTGATTCCACTTTCTTGGGGAATCATGACCACAAATGTAGGGAGGTTCCCACCTACAACAGTTGGAAGTGGTTTGAGGATGCTGCCACATGTCAGTTTCCTCTCCACCTAGTCTCCTCCACCAATTTGACCAATAAACACTCTTTTAACAACTCTCCTAAGTTGTTGTCTCCTCATTTATTTATTTATAATAAAATATTCAGAATTTACATTAAATATCCTTGACCCCACTGGGTCATCAATTACAACTTAGCATAAAATTTAACATATTGTTCCTCAAATCATTAGAGAAAATTTGGGGTCTAAAATGGGCCTCCTAAGGAAAATAATAAAAAAAGCCACATCACATTACAAATATGCCATGTCAGATTAAATCTAATGAAAGTCAACCAAAATCGTCTCATTAATGGTAGTTGACAGCTATATTGAGTTAATGTAGAGTTAAGAGATATTGGTTAAAAATATTAATGAAATATTTAGATTCTCGTGCACACATAATAAATGATAGGAAACTTTTGAATTTTATATTATTATTTTTTTAAATGAATAGACCACTACTTTTTATATATTTAATAAATGTAAAACTCAAATAGATTAATTTATAATGAAAAATATAATTATAATAGTATTAAAAAAATAAAAAAAAATCACTATTATTTTTTAATATAAATCTTATATTAATTCATATAAAAAAATTTACATCGTAAAATAAAAAACAATAAACTATGTATATTCATATTATTTTTTATATTAATATAAAAAAAACTTGTGGTTTAATGGGTAGGTAGGTAAAAGAGAAAAAAAGTAAAACCAAGTTTTATTATAATTTTAGTAACATTAAATATAGTTTTTATTTTTTATTTTGTTAGTATTTAAATGTTTTATTTATTTTTGCATGTAATAATTAAATATATTTATTTTTTAAACATTATTTAATAATATTAAAAATACTAAATATCTTTTATTTAGTATTTCAAGGTAAGTCTATTTAAAATTAAATATTATCTAGTTTCCTTTTTGAAAAATTGATTAATAAATGTTTTTAGTATTTCAAAATGCTTCCACTACAATTTTAATTAATGCGAAGGTTATGTTTTAGAGGAGTTGGAATTAGTGATCAAATAAAATATTCTATATTTATTAGTTAAAGTTTATTTATCTTATTTTGAGATGATCTTTTCAAGAACTTAACCAAGGTGAGGTTGATATGGAGTTAGCCATTGTCAAATAAAAATATGACACATAAGTATTATGTGTCCAGCTCGACCATAATGGTTGACCAAGGATATTGAAATTCTATTGGTTTAAAAATTCAACTCAATCCAACTCATCCATGGCACAGTTTTTTATAAGGCCTATTTTAGACCCCAAATTTCCTCTAATGCTCCTCGCATTCCCAAGGAAGTCCTTAAGCATTCGGGACACAATCCTAATGCCCGAGCTTCCCAAAACTATTATGTTGTCGAGGATTTGGGCCACACTCCTTGTGTGATGCCTACACTCGAAGTACTTCAGAGTTGTCCTTCGCAAAGGAAAGCTTTGCTTTCTGCTCTTGGTGTTCATGATGATAATTCTTCCTCTGTCATCAAATTTAAAACTGCAAGACTTCAGCCTCGCTTGCCTTACTATGTGTCTCTCTTGATTCATGTAGAATGTCTTAACATGACCTTCAAACGCACTGTGATTGACGAAGGCGCTGCTGCTTTCGTAATGTATTTGGAATGTTGGAAGGTTTTGGGTTCCCCCGAGTTGTCTAAATCCGCTACCATGTTGACTGCTTTTGATGGTAGATCGTTTCGATCACACAACATTCTTCCTTCTCTTAAAGTCCGTTTGGGAGGGAAGACCGTTGCGATTGAGGTTGAGGTGGTTGATGCGCCCCTTGACTATAATTTGTTGCTGGGAAGGAATTGGATGTACAGTATGCAAGCTGTAGCTTATTCTCTATTTCGAGTGTTATGCTTTCCATTTAATGGGAAGATAGTTACGATTGATCAAACGTCATTCAAGAATCCACCTGTTACTGCATCTTCAGGAGCTTCTATCCCGATTGTCCAGCACTCTCAGCCGACAACTAGGAGTGTGGGTGTGGGCATGTATCCATCCCTCATGGGAAGCTTTAGTTGTGCTGCACCCGTCCTTATGAAAGGATCTAGTTCCGGTGAGGCTTCGTCGTCTGTAAGATCGGTGCCTTTTCACACAAACCATATGGAGGACCCTTGGGTTCTTCCTACACCGAATCCTTCTTGTGAGCTCATCGAAACAGACATGCCGTTGCCTGCAACTATGATAACATATCAAGCTAATCTTGGATCTATTGCAGAGCCTAGTTCTTCCTCTTCGCGGACAGAGCAGGAGGACCCTTATGTACTTCCTGCATGGGCAGTGTAGTCTTCTCACACACATGAATACCTTGATAGTGTTTTTCTTCAGATGAGGCTATTATTGAGGCTATGTCTGGGGTTGAGCCACCTTGGGAAGAGTTGCATCATAGATCTTATTTTCTTCCTGATCTTGACCATTTGGAGTGTGAAGACTACAGGGAGATTCTTAGTGAGAGAATTGGTAGTTCCATGGTTCCGTTAAGCTCTCTTGGTCCGATCACTGATGGAAATATGGCAAATATATCTCCTACCATTCCTATCAATATCTCTCACGATCCTGGCAAGGTTGAGAATGTCTATATTGGGGTAGAATGTTCCCATGCTGAGATTCAAGAGTATACCGAGCTGCTCAAAGAATTTCGTGATGTATTCGCTTGGTCATACGAGGAAATGCCAGGTATTGACCCTCGCGTTGTTGAGCATGAGATTAAAAATTATCCTAATGCTAAGCCTGTTCGACAACGCTTGCATGTGGTGAATCCTAGGAAAGCACCCGTGATTAAGGCTGAGATAGAAAAAATGTTGAATTCCGGTTTTATCTATCCCGTTCCCTTGACGAAGTGAGTTTCAAATCCCATTTCGGTTGATAAGAAGCAAGGAACGATCTGCATATGCATTGATTTCCGTGACTTGAATCGTGCCTGTCCTAAAGATAATTTTCCCACACCATTTATCGATTAGATTTTGGATGAGTGTGCAGGAAGCGAGGTATTTTCTTTTATGGACGGCTTTTCTGTATACAATCAGATACAGATTAAACCCGAGGACCAACATAAGACTGCTTTCATTTGTCCTTGGGGTACCTTTGCATATAGGAAGATGCTCTTCGGCCTTAAAAATGTCGGAGCCACTTTCAGGGGGCTATGACCTTGATCTTTCATGATCTCAAATCAATTATTGAAGTCTTTTTGGATGACCTTGCTGCTCATTCTCACATGCGTCATTTTTACCATTTGAGATTAGTGTTCGAAATGTGCCGCCATTATTTGGTAAGATTAAATCCTCACAAGTGCATTTTTTGTGTGAAGTCTGGTTGCTTATTAGGGTTCATTGTCTCTAAGGAGCGTATAAGAGTCGACCGCTTAAAGGTTGAGGCAATACTTCAATTGTCTTCCCCGAAAAACATTACACATCTTCAATGTTTGTAAGACATGGCAAACTTCATACGGAGATTCGTCGTGAATTTTTCCAATTTGACTAGAGGCTTTATGCATTTTTTGAAGAAGGACACTAGCTTTTGCTGGGATGAACAAGCCCAGGAGTCATTTGATGCACTTAAGCGAGCCCTAGCATCGGCCCCGATGATTAGTCCACCCGACTATAGCCGTGAATTTCTACTTTATGTGGCCGCGTCTATGGAGACGATTGGTATGGTTTTGGTTCAAGAGGATGAGGAGCTCGAAGAGCATGTCATATATTATCTAATCCGAAACCTTATAGATGCGGAGATCCGTTATTCCCATGTGGAGAAGCTTGTCGTAGCTACCGTCCACGCAGTTCAAAGATTGAGACACTATATTCTCCTTCGCCAGACCTTGGTGGTTTCCCATGTCAATCCGTTTCAGTTCGTCCTCACTAGAAGGATTATAGGGGGAAAGTATAATAAGTGGATTGTCATCCTGTAAGAATTCGATCTTGAGTTTGTCTCGGCAAAATAAAAAAATTTGTTGATTTTTGCAAAGCTTATATCTGATTTCCTGAGCGAGGAGGAGGATGAAACTTGTGAAGATACGTATGTCGATGAGCACATCTTCTTGATCTCAACCTTGGATCCATGTTATGGGGACATTATCATATATTTACAAATGTTGAAGGTACCTACTCACCTTTCACGGAATGAACGACGATGATTACATCACGTTTCTAAGAATTACCTCATAGTGGATAACACATTGTACAGTCATGGGATAGATTCCATTTTACGTCGTTGTTTAACTCATGACGAGGCTGAGCTTGTGCTGAATGATTGCCATGGAGGGGCGTGTGGTGGTCATTTATCTAGGCTTTCTATAGCCCAAAAAATCTTGAGAGCGGGTTATTTTTTGCCGTCGATCTTTAAATATTGTGTTAATGCAGTCAAGAAGTGCCACCCTTGCCAGGTGTTCGCACGTAATATGCGTTCACATCCTGCCCTATTACATCCCATTATCATCGTTGGTCCCTTCACTAAGTGGGGGCTTGATTTCATGGATTGCAACCCAACTTCAGCTGGGGGGCATCATCATATTATCGTGGCTGTTGACTACTTCACGAAATGGGCTAAGGCTATGCCTACAGTTAAATCCGATGGTGAGACAGCCGCACACTTTGTATTCAACTAGATTATTACTCGGTTTGGTATTTCGAAAGAGCTTGTCACAGACCATGGTAGGCACTTTCAGAATCATATGATGGAAGAGTTGGCCTCGAAGTTAGGGTATAAGCAGGATCATTCTTCTTCTTATTACCCTCAAGCGAATGGACAAGTGGAAGCAGTGAACAAATCACTCAAGTTTATTCTCCAACGAACCGTCGCACAAAGACAGAACAATTGACATATTATATTATATCCTACTTTGTGGGCTTATAGGACCGCAGTTAAGACTGCCACCAGTTTTTCTCCATATCATCTTGTGCATGGAGTGGAGTTTGTATTTTCGGTTGAGTGCGAGATCCCTTCTATGAAGCTAGCCATAGAGCTCTTACCAGACACTTCTCTGTTGGAGGAACGTTTGGTCCATTTAGAACAGCTTGATGAGTAGCGTCGAGATGCTTTAATGGCTTTAGAAGTGAATAAGCATCGCGTTAAGGTCCAGTATGATAAATCTGTCCGTCCAAGGAGGTTTAGTGAAGGAGAATTCGTCATTTTGTGGGATCAATCTAAAGAACCCTTGGGGGTAGGCAAATTCAACCCCATGTGGCATGGTCCTTACGTGGTTAAACGTGTGTTAGAGAAGGGTGCTTATGAGCTAGTAGATTACGAGGGGACAACCTTGGTGGAGCCTAGAAATGTGCTCTATCTTAAAAAGTACTATGCATGATTTTCAGCTAGGGCTGGCTATTGTATATTATTTTACAACATTTTGCATAGTTAGGTCTTTTCTTTTGGTGATCGGGTTTGTTGATTAGATTTCGTTTCTTATGGTAGATGTCAATGGAGTCTTTCATCTATATATGATTTTTGGATAGTGCAAGCCATCACACTCAACACTCAGCCTTTGCTGCTTGGGTGATTTATACTCCTATGGGTCAGGTATTGTCTTCAGGAGGCATATGTTTACGACCCTCTTCAAACAATGTTGCTGAATATAGTGTTGTTATCAAACTTCTACGAGTTGCCATTTCACATGGTGTTCTCTCTCTTGAGGTACATCTTGATTCGAAGTTAGTAGTGTCACAGCTTAATGGCTTGTATCAGGTTAGAGATTCAACATTATTACAGAGATTCTTACGTGTGAGATTGTTAGAACGACAATTTGAAAACATATCATACATACATGTTCCAAGAATTAATAATCAAGTTGCTAACTCATATGCTAACTACGTGTTAGATTGGCATTTGTTTAATAGACAGTAAGCTCATCACAAACATAAATTTTTACACATGTAAATAAATAAACCGATCATCATAAAAAAAATTCATTAAAACATCCAAAATGTGATAATAGATAGTGTCATAATAAAAAAATGGGGCTCTCGAGCCACCAAAATATAAATACATGATAGTACAAAACGTATCACTCCCAGGTATCTAAGCCTGGGGAGGAGGAGGGGGGTTCTGATCGTGGAATGTCACCACAGCTCTAGCCAGCCGTCTGAATAATCGCACCCATGCTCGTGGCACACCCACTACCTGACGCTGCATGGCCTCAGGTAGGTCCTCGACCTGCGCCATGGGTACCCTATGTGTCAGCCTCACAAAGTTGGTATGAATGCTTTAGAGCATTCGCTCCGCATCCACACCCGTGATGTCATCTCCTCTTCCCCTCCATCTATGACGAGGGAAGCCTTCAGACCACCGTGGTCCTACATCTGCATACACATGATAGGATGTCACTATGTGTTGTCATGCAAAAACATGTATTTTTTATTCCATATATCAAAAAAACATAAAAAATTAAATAACTCAAAAAATATTAAAAAGAGGGTTGGGATTCGTTACCAATATCACCGTATGCCGATCCTGGTGGTAATGGCATGTCAGGGTCTCCCCAGAAATCTATCCCTGCATAGGGGTAATCATTGATGGCAACTATCTGCTGTCATCACCATGGAAAGAAATCAGCTGGATAGGGGTTGGACACCCTACCTCCACCCATTCTGCGCATCGCATATGTCCAACGTCGTTAGGCTGGATATCGAACTCCGTGAAGAGGAACGTCAACTCTAGGGCTCAATCCTGAAACACGCTCGAAGAAAAACATGCTCAGTATGCTACTGAAATCAAAGTTTCGTACTCTACCCATCTTGCACTCACTGAGCTGGTGTTTCATGTTGCTCAACAGTGCAGTGCTCCAATCGTACATAGTGGGTCTCATGCACTCCACTACATAGAACATCAGACGCCACGAGGCCTGGTGCAGTGAATCTAGCCCTGCTATCCTGCCTAGTGTCAGTAGTATGGCCTTTAGGGCTAGCACATGTATGGAGTTAGTTGGGATATGACTCCCAACCTTCTCCATGTCCGGATAACAATACACAGCTATGTACTCATCAATAGTGAGGCCACCTCCAGGACCGCGAGACCGTAAGTTCACCACTTCCCCCCGTTGGGAAAGTCCAGTAATAAATTATATGTCGTCCACTTCTATGGTGAGGGACATCCCATCAATCTGGAAAGACTCTGAGTCTAGGTCCCAGTAGTCTACTAGCATCTGCAGCAGTATTGGTTTGGCCCTTAGGCCACCAAGACACCAAAAATTGTAGAGCCCGCATGCACGAAGAGCCTATTGTGCCATTAGATCACCACGAACTGCTTCTTCTACATCCCCGTGCTCACATTCTCGCCATTCTAGAACCATCCTGCACATTAAATTCAAGTTTGAGTCATTAGAACACTTATGAAAAACCTTGAACATGGCCTAATACGTGACTTTTTGCTATATAGCCACGTATGTACGTGAATTTGAGGTCATTTTCCGCGTATATCCAGCCCTATACACAGAAAAACCCTCGATTTTCGCGTGGGCCGTAGCGCACACTTTAGAATGGCCTAGAATCCTGATTTGACCATGGAAAATTATAAAATTTGCATGAAAATGAAAGAGCAGGGCATGGGTAATTACCTGGAAAAAACAATAGTGGATTCCACCGGCTGGATCTCTCGGAATTCGCTGTTGAAGTTTTGAGCTCAATTGGGTAAAAATTTCAAATGTTATATAATGTTTTGAATTTTTTACTATTTATAGAAATTTTTCAAAATTTTGAAATTTTTTACCCCCTTTTCTATAGTTTGGACCATTTCTAATCCTTTTAGACCGTCTTTTACTAATATATGATGTAGAAGACCGTTTTGAGTGTCGTTTCAACCGTTGGGTTGACCTGTTCATGCCGATTTCAGGTATCATGTCTAAACTGGCATATAGGTTTGGTTTCACCACCGTTTGCATTTTGCATGACCTTATGACCGTTTCATCATAACCATAGGTACGGACCCATTCTATCTTGTCATAGAACCTTCTTGCTGTTTTAGAAGTGGCATGATTTGAATGGTAGAGCTTGGCCTTACATGGGTACCCCAATTAGCGCCTTATTTTCATTTCGTGTCCATGCTGACAGTTTTGTCCTTCAGGGTGTGGGAGTCCGTTGTATAGTATTGCGATGACATTTTGCAAGAGCCTCATACTCCTCTTGATCTTTTGCTGGCCTATTTTGCCCAAACTCCCTAATGTCAAATTATAATTGCATTATCATGAGCTTTGCCTGCCTCATTGAGCCTTATGCCGGCTTCCCTGACTTTGAGTATCAGACATATAGCTTGAGCTTGTCTCGTGTCTGGCCACGTAGAGCCATTTTATATATATCCTTTGCAGCTTGACTCCCTGTTTTACCGGGAGGGGAATTTCCCCCGAGTGTCGCTATCCTACACATGTATCCTTGCATTGAGCATAGGTATGTTCCACTGCTTGGAACCAATTTGTTTTCCCATTTTGACACTCGTCTCCTCCTAGTTTGTAACTATAAAGCAATTTTATTCTTTTTCAAGCTTTTTGAATATTTGAAAAAGTCCAAAAAAAAAAAAAAAAAAACCAAAAATTTGGACAAGGAAAGATGTTATCTTTGGCAGCAATCGAGTCGTGTCACCTTCGAACAAAGCACTGTATATCACATCCATTGGTTGGGTTAATAGTTTGACTTTAGGAGCTGTACTCGTTTATCTGAGTTTATCTCCACCGACTAGTTAAGCTTCCAGTCCCTATGGAGCCTCTGTCGATGCCTCCTATGTCGCAGAGATGTCCCAGTTTTGCATATCGAGTTTATGATGCCTACATTTAGTCACCATTTTCCATTATGCTCTTGTTCGAAGGAAGTTGAAACCTGAGTCAGCCATTTCTTAGTTATCTTGACTTTGCATGTTGGCCATTCCCGGTACAGTTACTGGTTCATGAACTTTATGATCGAGTCCTTCCACATTATACAGATTTGCTGAGTACCTCGTGTTGGATGATGGGGTATGCCTTAATTCTCTCCTTCCAACGGATTTCATCCCATCGAATTCAGATCATTTATTCTGGGATAGGAATCTTTGAGTTCCTTGAGACTTGCAGTCATCACTGGCAGGTTCTCTTGCCATCGATAGTTCTTTGGGAATACATCAATGTCCCCTGATCGATGGATTCTCTCAAGTGTTCGACCTCAACACATTTATTCACACTTGTTAGTTTGCACTCTAGTACCTTGATTCCCATTTTCATTATTGGTGGGTGATCTCGCGTTTGTTAATGGTATACATCAATGACCGGTAATCAGACGATGGACTACTATGTTTGACCTCGACACCCTCTATTCACATAGTAGGACATGTACTCGTAGCGATTTATGTAGAAGACCTTCCAGATTGGTGGCATCTCATATATGCTACCTCCTTGATCGTGCCAGTGTTCATGAGATTTTAGATCTCGTGACTTGATTCCAATAGATGTCAGATATTTCTAGCCATTATGGAGATCTTGATCCATTGTATATCTTCAGTCTTCATGGAGATCATGATCATTTGTATATCTTCATCATGGAGATTCTGATCTATGTATATTGTACGTGGCGATGACCACATATGTCATATTGTATCATGCCTATTCATGGCCATTGTACTCTTATGTATCCGGGACTGCTATATGTATTCGCAGTTATATGCAAAGTTGTATCATGGTATAGTGCTGATTGGGTGGTTGGTTCTTCCACTAGGCTCTTCATCACTTCATTTCTGGGATGGACTTATAATGTATTTCGGCCATCGTATGACCCCTCTGACCTCACACATTAGGGGGCATCTGTTATAGATGATTTTATCACAAATGGTAAATCACACTTTTATGGACTTCCATGTCCGTATGTAGACTCCTTAGACCCCATGGACTATTTTTGTTCCTTTGATGTTTCCTAGATCATCCCTAAAAACATGCAAAAATTTCCATACGCGACTTTTAAACCCTTTCTCGTGTATATACGCAGGTTTGACCCCTAAAACCGCGTACATAGGGATGCGTGCAAAAGGCCAAATTCTTTTGGAGTTTTCCTTGATGTGGATCCGACTCACTTGTCTCTTGGCCTTCCCTATGCCTTGAGATCGCTCGGATTCGACCTTTCATTACCCCATTGATGAGCTATATAAGGAACCCTTTGGATACACTGAAAGCATATAAAAAATTAAGAGCAAGAGAACTATAGTCCATTGCTGCCGAAACTTGTGCTTGAGTCTGCATCCCCTTTGTCCTTTGGAGCACTGTTGTGTTCTTTCCAAGCTTATCTTTTGCTTCTGAGCTTGCTATCGAGAGATAAAGGACTGAAGTGGTGGAGGCCCAAGTGGGGGACTCGGTTTCTCCGATTCACAGACGTGTTGACAGAGGTTGTATCCATTGTAATCTCTGATTTTATATCAATAGAAATATCTTTTCCTGTCCAATAATGTGTGTTTGAATGAATATTTTATCCATGGATGATTTCAAATGCTTATATGTTATTGATTATATATGCTAGAGTAGAGCTAACACAATTATATATAGTATGCTTGTCTTGTTTATTGAATGTTGAGGAAGCAATTCATCAATTCAAGTTGAAGTTGGAAAGCTCAACGAGGATCTACACCAACCGTCCAGAATAAGGTAGGAATCGAGATCCTTTAGTGTTAGTTGTTTGGTTTCTCTTGCATATAAGAAAGGATTGATTTCTGGAGTTAAGATATCTGTTGTGGTACCCCAAGCCATAGAAATTTCTCTCCGTAACAGAATTGGCGACTCCGCTGGGGAGTTCCTAGTAGTTGTCCTTTGGGGGTTTTTATCGGCATTCAATGTTCTTGAATTGCTCTTATTTCTCTATTTATGTGTCGGGTATGGGGGCATGTTTTCCTGGTAGTGTCTGAATTGGTGTGAATTTTGTCTCAGTTCATCTGTTTGCCTTTAATTTTATACATTTCTCTTCCTGTACGCGAGTTTTTTATTCACAGTCGTGTATACACACGGGTTTGACTGATATATCCGCGTACATATGTGGGTTTAATGCAAACAGTCGCATATGCCCTTAGTTTTTCCTTCTAGAGGAAGATTGATTGTTACTGGCTAAATTTTGATGATTGCTGAGTCTCTTTTGATACTGCTAGAGTCTGTATACACCTCTGTTTCTGACCAGAGACATTTTTTTTTTGGATAAATGTTTTTTTTAAGAAGGTTCTTCTCATTGCATTTTCGATTTTTTGTTTTGGGATTAGTGCATTAGATTTCTTTTACCTTAGTACTATGTGTGAGTGTTGTTTGATGGTGCTTTCCGAGTCTGGGGTTAGTATAATCATTCTTTTGCTTTAGTATCTCATTGTTATTCAAAAAATCCAAAATATTTGTTTTTTTGCATCATTATGCATTTCACTTTGCATTTCGCATGGTACTTGCACTAGATTTCCTTAGAGTATTAGTCAGGACTTCATATAGGAATGATTGCATTTGTCATTTGAAGAATTTTTTTGCATTTCACGTAGTAGCATGCCCTGTTTTTCATTTGACACGATGCATTTTCATTGATTGTTAGGTGTGCATTTTACTTCATGTTGCGTCATAACACCATTGGTTGCACGGCCATCTACCTCTTTTGAGTAATAAATCCAAATAAAATCAATGCCTAATTAAAATGGATTACACTATTTTCTTTGATAGGGTACACCAACAAGATTAGGTTTTAGGGTCTTGGAATAGTTCATTGTGAGTAAATTCTCCAAGACCACTAAACAACAACATGTATGTGTCTGTCTAGGTGAGAGTGTGAAATTCCTTGGTATAATTAGTGTTTCTCAGAATTCTCCTCTCAAAAGGGAGTTAAGCACGAGGCAGTGTGAGCGGTTATTGATTGGGATGACCCCTAGTCATAACTGAGTAGCACCAGAGATATTTCCAGGATTGTATTCATATCTGGGGGCTCTTTTGAGAGTTTCAGGCCTTGCTACCCTGCCCATTCGGTCAATCCCGCCTGCGACTGTCCACCTGAGCATTGATTATATTGAGGTGACCTTAGTTGCCTTACCTTAGTAGTCTACAATTACTATATTTTAACAATGCAAATGGATTTAGAGACCCCCTACTAAATTTTAACAATGCAGATGGATGCACTGTTAAAATTGTGTAGGGGGTTTCTGAATCCATCTCCAGTGTTAGAATTTAGTAATATAACATTGTAGATAGATGCAGAGACATGAGTGACCATGTAAATTGTGTCACTCAATGGAAATGCTCAAAAATTGTAATTTAATTACAATTAATTAAATTCATTGTCAAAATTTTATTTTTTCCATTGTTGGAGTGACACAACTAAACATGACCAAATAGATGACCAATTCATATTATTAATGTTATTTTTATGTGGTCATTTTTAGTTTAGTTGTTTGTTATCTAGTCATTTTTTTTTATCTCCTAACCAAATTGGTCATTTATCTTAGTCATTTTTAGTGGGCTCACTTAAAATTTCTCAAGTTTGGTCATTTATCCCTTAAAAAAACTATGGTGACCAAATTTTTTGGTCACCTGGTCACTTATTCCTCATTTTGTACTAGTGATAGCTAGTTCTCTAAAACTCGTTAGTCCTAATCGGAGACCAAATATCTCCTTTGGAGGTCATACATTTGGCTTTTAGGATTCATTCTTGGGATTTGATTTCTTTAATATTCATTTTGTAAAAGAATGATAGGTTTTCACCTTAATCAATTCCATTACCATATACCCAAACCTACTACTCAATCCTTCTAATGTACTACCAATATCCTCAATGTAAGCGAAGGATATGTGCTCAATAGATCATGTGCTATGGATTATGTGCCTTTTTAAAACTTGGTTGTATCCTCAATGCAAGTGAAATATGCTTATATATTGTTGGCACAAAGTGTTTTTCATTCCCATGGATGCCTAATAGCTTCCTTTAGAATCCAATCCCTAAGTTTCTTGACCCAACCATGTTGAAGGCCACCTAGTCCTCAAAATCTCTTATTGGCATGCATATCCCCTTTCCCCATTCCCCACTCAAAATACAATGATACCATTAGAAGATTATAAATGGTAGTTTGATCATCATTCTTATATTTTGCCTCATAATACTACCATGAGACCTATACATTCTAAAAAACACCTAATGTCTTTTGTATGTCCCCACATAGAGGTAAAGGATATCCCTAGTAGGTCATGTGTAGTGGTTTAAGGTGTTGTTCTTGTCCATGGATAACAAAAATATTCCATTATCTCTTAGGTTCTAGGTTTCCTCCCTCAAATATGTCAAGGTCATTGATAATGATGTCTAGTTCTTAAAACCTCCTAATGGAACTAGGATATAGCCACTCTTACACTAAGGATACACTTAACATGTCATATGTGGTGGTTTGCAGTATCTTCTTGATCTGGGTTTCTTCCAGTTATCATTTTTATGGCCCTAAGACTCATACCTAGTGGTATTTCCTCTTGATTCTTAACATATCCCTATTCTAAGACCAAGGATCCTTTCAAGAGGCCATTTGTAATACTTCAACACATTTCTATTGACCTTATATGTGTAGAAACTTCATTAAGAGCCTATGACATAGGTTTCATCGAGCCTAAACCACTAGATATCCACTAGAGATCCACTAGATATCCTCAAATTTGCACAGTGGAGAAAGGAGCTTGGTTGTCTCACACACACAATTCATTGAAGCATTTGGATCTTCTACAAGGTAATCTTATAGAGAAAATTATTGCACCTAATTTTCCCATGAAGCTTGATTACATGTTTTCTTCTCCTTATCTTGAAAGCCTTAAGTTATGGGGTGTTCATCTGACACAAGCACCAAATTGGAGTCCTTTCATGGGAATACACTGGAAGTTGTTGGTGTTCCTGCACACATTTTTTCTTTATCCAACATTGTTCATGCATGTCCAATGTTGAAGTGCTTAGTTGTACTAGGTTGTAATGGCATCGAAGAGGTTAGCATTGAATTAAAGCTTCTAAAGTAGTGCATATAGGATTTTTACAATATAGGTGATTGCTTTGTCAACATAACTACCCCCAAACTCCAATCCTTTGAAGTACAAGGATATTCTTGGATTCGTATAAAGGGAATTCACTCCTTATGACAACTTTCAATAGAAAACAATTCCAAAACTCCAATCTGTTGAAGTACAAGGAGTTGCTTGGATTCATATAAAAGGGAGTTCACTCCCTAGGAAAAATTTCAATAGCAAACAATGTAGGTTCGCATATTATGTTTTAAGATGATTTTATACGTTTGTTTTTAGTTCTTATGTTTCATTTCATTCTTTAAAATCCATTTTTCATTCAAACGCTCGTACCTATTTCGGGTTTCAATAATTGAAATTATTTTATTTCTCTATTTCTGGGGCTAGGCAAAGTAAATAAGGTGGAATGTGGAAAACTTTTGGATTTAGAGCCATAATCCATTCGATTGGAGATTACTTGAACAATAATAGATAAAATGTATTTTCATTAAGTTTTAATGAAAATTTATTATCTTTTCATGTATCTATTATTTAAGGTTGTTTAAAATTATCAATATTTGGAAGGGTGTTATTTGTTTTTTGCATTTTTTCAAAGAAGGATTTGATTAAAGTATACATGTCAATTGAACTACACTTATTTATATCTCCCTTCATCTATGAAGGGTTGGATGAATATATGTCTTTCCAATTAAAATAAAGACCTAACCTTAAAATCTAATCATTGTTATCACCTATGTGTTTCTTTTAATTCGTGGGTATGGTTAGAGGGAGGAAGAAACAGAGAATGAATGGAAAAATGAGAGAATACAAGCTCGATCAAACATTTAAGAAGTGTGATCAAGAATTTAAGAAGTGTGATCAAGCATTTAAAAATTTCTATCAAGATATTATCTTTATCGAGCCTCTGATTAACCGCACATTAACCCTCGATTGAGATATTTATAAAATGTGAATAAATGCTCGATCAAGATTTTTAAACAACCTCATTTGAGCTATTATCTCGATTGAGGGATTTAAAATCAGCTTTTATCCCCCTTCTTTATATGTATTTTTCTTCTTGTTTTACCAAACCTATACCCTATCCTAGGATACACCTTAGATGGTGGACTTCATACCAGTGGATATATTAATGAATCGTCTATTCATAGGCATAAAATTTACAAATTTATGAGTTTATATGGTAATTTTTTATTATTTTCTTCTAAAAATTATACTTAAAAAACCATGTCCACAACTTCAAACCAGCGTAAAAAAATCAACAACATAAAAAGTACACAACAAAGAAATTTCAACAAATACATATGCCTAAAACTAACGCGTTCTCTTCAAAATGGTATTTTTTTTCGACTTTTGTAACCAGTAATTTTTTTTTTACGTACACACACATGTGTACAAAATGCTATTATAATTTTCAACAACTAGTTTCGAAAATTAAAAAAATATATAATTAAAAAAATGTCCACCCTAGTGCATTTTGTGTAGATTATGTTAATATTCTTTTTCAAAAATTATGCATTTATCACTAAATTATTTTACGTGTACACAAGCCATTTTTTAACTTTTGCTGAAATTTACAAGAACAAACCTATTGTTAAATGCAATTTTGACATATTAAATAATTATTATATTATGTAATATGTGTGTGTGTGTGTGTGGAAAGATGACATAGTTCCATACAATTTGTTTTTTTGTTGCTTGTTAGAATTCACAAGGCATATGTAAGTTTTGAGGGCTTCAATTTAATGAATGAGAAAAAAATTGAATTTTCATTGTCACTTTTGGCCAAAAATTGTTAACCATTTTCATGGATTCACCCACTGTAAGAAAAACATTAAACCAATAGAGTGATAGACAAACCTATAAAAATATATTCCATGAGTGGTATAAAATGAAATATCAAACATAACAAGAAAGTGTTGCTTAAGAGCAAGGAAACCTATGTACTTAGTAGTGTTAAAATTTTCATATGCTTAGCTAAGACATCAGTATTTAATTTCATTTTCATAACAAAAGCATATAAACAAGATCACTGAAAGACAAACACTCAAAGATAGACAAGCACAACCATACAAAAGGAACACAAAGATTTATCCTGGGAAAACCCTAAAGGGAAAAACCCAGCAAAAACTTCCTCAATATAGATGCCCCAAAAGGATAAAAGATAAACCAACAAGGAGATCAAAGCCTGATCCTCCTTCTCCAGGTACTTCTCTTCTCCATTAATGCGCTACACAAGTGAGAGTGTGTGTCTCAAATGAGGAGAGCTACACCTCTATTTATATTCATCCGTTCACTTCAATTAACTCACCTGACATGTAGGCCCGAGTTAATCATGTAGGCTCTAGTTACACATGTAGGCTCAAGTAACCACACTGGGGTGCTAATGACCCACCTTTACAATTTGAGGGGACAACCTCATGACTCTTATTAGTTCTTCCGATTAGAAGCATCGGGGTACAAGATAATACAAGTGGTTCTCCCGGTAGGACCATCGGGGACCACAAAAGATACATATAGAATATTCTTCGAAGTTACAATATTTCAACACTCCCCCTTAACGAGAAGGGTATTCTACAACAACAACAACAATAGTAGGAGAGGACATTATCAACATCATCAAGGTAACACATCTATAAATCATTGGAAGCTTTTCAACATCATATAGTCTTCATCTTCAATTTTCAACGACACCAACTCTTTGATCAGCATCAGCATCTTTTGTCCTTTTGATCAGCAACATCTTCAACACTTTGACCTTTTTGATCAGCAACACCTTCAGAAACATCTTCAGCAACATCTTCAGCACTTTGACCTTTCGAACAACAACATCTTCAGCACTTAGACCTTTCAATCAGCAACAACATCTTCAGCACTTTGACCTTTCAATCAGCAACAATATCTTCAGCATTTTGATCAGCAACATCTTCAGCACTTTGATCTTTCGATCAACAACAACATCTTAAACATTTTGATCAGCAACATCTTCAGCACTTTGATCTTTTGATCAGCAACAACATCTTCAACATTTCGATCAGTAACATCTTCAGTACTTTGATCTTTCAATCAGCAACAACTTCTTCAGCATTTTGCTCTTTCGATCAACAACCTGATCGGTAACATCGTGATCAGCACCATAATCATACTTCAATTCTCGAACAACATCATCATCATGATATTCTGGTCTTTTGATCAGTATGTCGTTATCATCACATACTGATCATTTGATCAATACGTTATCATCATCATACTCTGATCTTTTAATCAGTACATCATCGTCGTCATACTATGATCAGTACATCATCATACTCTGATCTTTCAATCAGTACATCATCATCATGCTCTGATCTTTTGATCAGCACATCATCATCATGACACTCTGATCTTTCGATCAGTACATCGTAATCATCATTATACTCTGATCTTTCGATCAGTACGTCATCATCATCATAAAAACATCATTATTATCAAAACATCAACATCATCAAAACATCAACATGATCCTTCCTTTTGGAATTACGGGATTTAGGTCTTTACGGAGTTACCAATGATCCTTCCTTTCGGAATTACAGGATTTATGTCTTTACGGAGTTACTAACGATCCTTCCTTTCAGAATTACAGGATCAACACATTTGTGGAACTCAGACAATCCTTCCTATTGAAATTACGGGATCAACACATCTGTGGAACTCAGACAATACTTCCTATTGGAATTACGAGATCAAGTCAATGATCCTTCCTTTCGGAATTACAGGATTTAAGTCTTTACGAAGTTACTAATGATCCTCCCTTTAGGAATTACGGGATCAACACATATGTGGAACTCAGACAATCCTTCCTCTAGGAATTACAAGATCAACACACGTTCTCGAGTATCGAAGTCACCAGATCCATTCTGAACTGAAGTTCAAGGATGATACAATCCTACCACATTCACGGGGACCGAGACCTCCAGATACATTTTGAACCGAAGTTCAGGGATGATGCAATCCCACCACATTCACGAAGACCAAAGTCACCGGATCTATTTTGGACAGATGTCCCAGGATGATACAATCCCTCTTCATTCTCAATGACCGAAGTCACCGGATCACTTCTAAACATATGTCCCGGGATGATACAATCCCTCTTCATTCTCGAAGACTGAGGTCTCCGAGTCACTTTTGGGCAAGTGCGCAGGGATGATACAATCCCACCACATTCTCGATGACTGAAGTCACCGGATCACTTCTAGACATATGTCCCGGGATGATACAATCCCTCTTCATTCTCGAAGACCGAGGTCTCCGGGTCACTTTAAGGAAAGTGTCCAGGGATGATACAATCCCACTGCAACATCACTACTCCCCCTTTCAAGGAAGGTCTTTCTGAACCACACCAAGCTTGTCTCGAAAGTGTTCGAACTTTACCCGAGACAGAGGCTTTGTCAGCGCATCATCATCTAAACCATATTCATCTACATCTTCAGTATGTGAATATTGAACTATCACCATCTGTATCTCCAGTATGTGAGTACTGAAAGCATCATCAGGCCACCACCATCTGCATATACAGTATGTAAATACTGAAACATCATCTATATCTTTAGTATGGGAATACTGAAATCATCATCATCTCTATATTCAGTATAGAAATACTGAATCACCATCATCTGTATCTATAGTATGTAAATATTGAAACATCATCATCTGCATCTTTCTCTTGAATGTAGAAATACCAGATTTCTATGTGTTACGACATAACACAGGGTTCTCTGTTATCACAACTCTCGTTATCACATAGAATCAATGTAGTATCCATCTTCAGTTCAAAGAGACTCGATATCAGCTTCTGAAGCCATATGGCTTCACAACTTAGTAGAGCAATCTGCTATGTATTCTGCTTCAGCCATGCTACGAGAAACACTGGACTGTTTCCTGCTAAACCATGAACTCATAGCAGACCCCAAATAAAAGCATCTACCTAATGTGCTTTTCTTTTCTAAGATACTTCCAACCCAATATGCATCTGTGTAGCCATACAATATATACTCATGGCTACCATCATAATATAAACCAAATTCTGTAGTCCCTTTCAGATATCTCATCACATGCTTTGCAGTTACTAGGTGAACCCATCTTGGTTGAACAAGATATTGACTTAAGGTGTTCACAGCAAAACAAATGTCTGGTGTGGTATTTGTTAAGTACATCAATGACCCAATGATCTGTCTGTAATGAGTCATATCCACTAACTCTGATGAGTCATTAGCTAACAGCTTCATGTTGGAGTCCATGGGTGTGGCCATGACTTTGCATTCCAACATATTGAATCTCTTCAATATCTCTACCGCATACTTTCCCTGCTTGAGAAATATTTCTTCTGAACTTTGCCATACTTCCAGACCTAGGAAATAATGCATTAACCCAATGCCTTTCATCTCAAATTCTGTTGCTAGTTTCTTCTTGATTTCCATGATCTGTTTCTCATTTCCTGTCAAGGATAAGTCATCCACATATAATAACAGGATGACAAGTTCATCTTCTACAACCTTGAGATAAAGGTTAGGATCAGCTTTACTCTTGGTAAATCCCATGCTTGACAAGAAACTATATATTCTCCCATACCAAGCTCTGGGAGCTTGCTTTAGGCCATAGAGGGCCTTCTTCAACTTGCATACATGATTCCATCTGGCTTCAACTTCAAATCCTCGTGACTATTCGATGTAAAACTCTTTCTCAATCATACAATTAAGGAAGGCTTGTCTTTACTTCACCATGGAAGAAAATACCATGATAGTTCCAAAGGAAGTGTACCTTACTTCCTGGAGTAAGTTTCTCTTCAGAATTAATTCCCTTTTTCTGAAAGAAACCTCTGGCCACAAATCTTGCTTTATACTTCACGATACTTCCGTCAGCTGCATGCTCTATTTTGTAAATCCATTTGGAGGATACAATACTCTTTCCTTATGGTTTGGGAACTATATCCCATACATCATTCTAGTATTCTTTCATCATAACATCTTCCATGAGTTCGTCTTGTCAGATCATCAACATATCCTAGTCTTCTGCATTTAACTTTGAAGGTTGGAACCCACTTTACTCTTGGTAAAGTCTCGATCCATCAAGAAGTTGTCCATCATGTCGTACCGTGTCGAACTCAGATATCTTCTTGTAGTCACTCCCCCTGAAGTGGAGTATTATCTTCCTTCTTCATTCTGTACAGGTGGTTCTATGCTTGATATATAATGGTCAATAGAGTATTCCATGTCATAGTCTATTCTTTCTGAGGCAAATCATGAACCTTTCTTTGTACACTTGTTCTCGTAGATCCATATGGAGGATACTATGTACTTCCCTTTATGTCTCGAAATCATATCATATACATCATTCCCCATGATCAACTGTTATTGTTTGATCATAGTTTCTTTTATAGAATTATTTTCTTCATCTTGAGTTATCTCTCATACCCATGGTGGTCTTCATCCTTTGAGGTGGATCTACCGCTCTCTAAAGCTCTTTCTTCCGTCATGGTGTCTCTGACCCTGGGAGCTTCAGATTCATGTTTATTGAATTGTCATCACTTGTTTTTCGGAACAAGTCTCGTCCTTCTTTTCTTGTAGGAGGTTGTATAGGACCTTTCCTACAATTCAAATGCACCAGTTTCATGGTTAAAACTATTTCATAAAATATATGCATAATGACAAATTCTTATGCATCATGCAACTATTTAGCTAATACAACATTCATCCATATTTCACAGAAACTTTCTAGATGCCTTCCATCTCTACCATGACATCATTGAGATTGTGCACTTATCCAATATGTCAACAAAAAGGTTTGATAAGTAGCACTGGAGAGTTGTATAGCACCATGAGCTACGTACCCATCACATGCATATTAGTAGTATTAATGTAAACAATCTATCATGCATAACACATTAACTGAATACAATCAAATGCATAACAAAACAATATCATGAAATGGCAATTGAATACTTATCTTTTATTTGTTTCGTGGGTAGACTCCATCTTGATCATTCTGCTTTATCATATTCTTCATTCATGAAATCATCATTTCTTATCCAAATGATAAGATGAATAAGAGGTTCTTCAAGAATTGAGTTTTTCATATTCCTCATCGCTTGAGGGATCTTCTTTGAATGGTGAGAGCTTGATCTTCAATTGCTCCCATATTCTTCTTCTCTTTTTATTAGTCGAGATGAAAGTAATCACTTACTTCTGGCATACATTCTTCACATGAATGAATCCCATGATCCTGGGAGGCCATTCAAGGTGGCTATCACCACTTCTGCATACTTCTTCTTCTACCGCTTCAAGTTGTTCTGCATTCTGGATCTTCACATTCTTCAACTGTTTTCTCAAAGCCATCTTCTGATTTAAGTTCTTATCTTCAAATAGCTTGATCAAGGAATCAAACATCTTCGGTGTCTTTAGGGAAGACACTTGTGGTATAAGTTGATCCGTGATTGAATCAACAATGATCTTCTTGGCCTTGATCAAGTTATTCTTGTGTAAGTCTTTGAGGCTCATCTCCCTCTAGAACTGGAACCTCTCTACTCATGTAGGTGTCCAATTTATTTTCTTTAGAGAGATCAAATACTTCCATTCTTGAAAGTTTTCAACTTCACCATGCTTATCATCAAGCTGATGTGATAGATCATTTTGAAATGAGAACCTCAAATGCAAATAGCAAAAGATTAGATCTTACCGATTTGAGGTGTCCGTCCTGCTTCCGGAGCTGGCTGATCTAGGGTTTGTCAGAGAAACCCTAATTTTCAAAACTTGGAATATTTCAGATCTGATTGGATAGAAATATAGATCTCTTCAAATGGATTTGTCCAATGTACTCCTTTTCTGAAAACAGTGGAGGGAATCTCCCGGAACAGGAAGCCCTAGTTTTCCAATTGATTATGCAGAAATTCCTGTTACTATTTCTATGATATCTCCAAAATTAATGCTCCTTTGTCTCTTAAATTTCTCACTGAGGTAACCTCGCATGTCCCTGATCCAACAACACAAGTTTCATCAGAATTGGTTTAACCAATTTGGATTTATTATCATTTTCCCAAGGTGACCTGTTACAGGATTGTTCAGAACAGTGCAGTTGTACGGCATGACACATGTCACGCGTTCATCTTCAGGTTCTGAAATTTGGATAAAAGAAATTACAGGCTGTTCTATTTTTGGAACATCTTCAGGAAATTACATTTGGACCTCTTTATCCCATCCTACAACAATTCTCCCTAGGTGTCCTGTTTAGGGATGAATTCTGGAAGAGGCTGGAACCCTAACTTGGAGGGATCATATCTCCCAAAATATAGCGAATCTGAGGGTGAATTTCAGACACAGTGTAAATCAGGATTGTATCTTCGGCCTCTGCAATTTTCAACTCTTTATCCTTCGCCAATCTCAAGATATAGCGAATGTACCAAAACTTAGCAGTTTTAGTATTTAGGGTTTTTCCAGATCGGGGTCAAACTAGGGTTTGACTTTCCCAGAGTTTCACCCAACCAAATTTCTTGATCCAGGTCTCTAAACTTCGATTTTGATGAGGAGAACAATCCTATGCTGGGCTCACTCAAAAATTCTTCTTCTGTAGAAAATTCTAATTTTCTGCACCAAAACTGAAAATGCTCGGAATCGAATTCCGCTTCGACAGAAAGATGCGCCCTTCAATGGAGAGTCATTCTAGCCTTCTTTTGCTAATCGATCATGGATAGAGACCCAAAAAAAAAATAAGAAGCCATAGATTCTTTAGCTGCACAATGTCTTCTTTCAGGGTGGCTCTGATACCATGTTAAATTTTCATATGCTTAGCTAAGACATCAGTATTTAATTTCATTTTCATAACAAAAGCATATAAACAGGACCACTGAAAGATATACAAGAACAACCATACAAAAGGAACACAAAGATTTATCCTGGGAAAACCCTAAAGGGAAAAACCCAGCAAAAGCTTCCTCAATATAGATGCCCCAAAAGGATAAAAGATAAAACCAGCAAGGAGATCAAACCCTGATCCTCCTCCTTCTCCAGCTACTTCTCTTCTCCACTAATGCGCTACACAAGTGAGAGTGTGTGTCTCAAATAAGGAGAGCTACACCTCTATTTATATTCATCCGTTCACTTCAATTAACTCACCTGACATGTAGGCTCGATTTAATCATGTAGGCTCGAGTTACACATGTAGGCTCAAGTAACCACACTGGGGTGCTAATGACCCACCTTTACAATTTGAGGGGACAACCTCATGACTCTTATTAGTCCTTCTGATTAGAATCATCGGGGTACAAGATAATACAAGTGGTTCTCCCAATAGGACCATCGGGGACCACAAAAGATACATATAGAATATTCTTCGAAGTTACAATATTTCAACAAGTAGACACACACCTTAACCACTCAACCAAAGTGACATTATCATTGCATCAAGTAGACTTGTATTATAGATGTCCTTGTTGAAACCAAACCAATTCAAGAGTTTTCCCTAAGCCCAATGAGAAAGGGATAGATATAGTGGGTTCCCTTGAGAACCCTGAACAAATATAATATAGTGCAATCCCCTTGAAATAAGTAGAGTGGAAGGTAAGGTTCAAACCAAATTATCCCTAAGAAGAAGCCCAATATATTAAGGGGGTGAAGTTTGGGCTTTATAATAATAGGGATAGGGTTCTTTCACTAATAGGAATGGATAGGGGGCAACGAACTAGAGATATAAGGAATATGTAATTTATTTCAAGATAGTGGTGTTTCCTACTACTATAAGTATTATCTACATTGCCTAACCAAATCTAGCCCTAAGAGAAAAAGCAATTTATTTCAATATAGTTGTGTTTCCTACTACTATAAGTATTATCTACATTACCTTACAATATCTAGCCCCAAGACCAAAGTTCTATATTAAGGGATTCCAATCTTGTTTTACTTATTAGGATAGAGGCTTGATAAGTAGTGGCATTCGTCAAAAGAGAGCCTAGGTAGAGCTATATATATTAAGGGGTATAAGTCCAAGAAGGAATAACACTATCTATATATTAAAGGGTTTTAATCCAAGCTCGCATGGGGTACCTAACTATCTCATCCTTGTACATTTATCCTATTTGGATGTATAAATATAGTAAAACCTTTGAGAGAAATAAATATAGAGCATCATCCATTCATGAAACCCTATCTTTGTGCATGCAAAAAAACTTTGAGGAGAAAAAATGACACTTTTCTTTCCCTCAATTTATTTCCTCCCTCAAAGCCCAACCAATGAGACCCCCTTTCTAAGATTATAATTTCTACTAATCTAACCAAATAAGCTTTACTACTTAGATAAAATCAACCCCTTAACTTATAAATCATCTACTACCTGTTTCCTAATCTTTCACTCCATTACCACACCAACCATCTTCACCTGATATTCAACATCAACTACTGAATCCAAACCTAGAAAGAAAATGGTTACAAAGTTATGCTTTTTCTTTATATTATTGATTTTTTTACAAGAACAAGTAGATTTTATATTAAATGACCAATGGTAAAGCCACTGTAAATAAGTCTACAATATTCCAAAATTACTGACTTAAGCCAGATGCTAGAAGACATAAGAAGTACTTAGCTTACTACCAGAATATGACTAAGATCCCTTGTCTTAGGAGTGCTAGTTCTAAAGTGCCACCATTATACAGATATATCAAAATTTTATAGAATTCAAAAACCTGGAGGAAGATCCGAATTTACGTTTTTTGACAACCATGATTATGAGTTGACGAGCCCGGAGCTGCAGTGCTTGATACTTTCTCTATTTCCATCCTTGAGACTTGCAATTCCAACTTTACGAAATAGATTTCCAGATCATCTAGCATCGTCGAAATTGCACGTTTAGTTTGAGACATCGATTCCACAAATTCCTCCCGAAGATGAGTTAAATCTTTGTCCATGATTTCCAACCGCATCCCCCCCTCTTCATCCATACACTGCAAGTATCACTTTTTCCTTCTCAATTTCATGTGAATTTCACTGAGCTCGATAGAAAATGACAGTGAAGGATTGGAAGAAGCGGCCGACTTGGAGGTGGAGTCCATGAAGACATATAAGTTTCTAAATTAGTGTACAACATACAAGGTTCCTTTATGCGACCAACAAACTACATTGAAATATGAATTGCAGACATTTCTAGTTGTTGGGCCATCTTGATCTAGACTTATGCAAGAACACAACAAAATACACAAATAACCATAAAAACAAAGATGCAATGGAAATAACACTTCATTTAATTAATATCAAAGAACTAAAACTTGTTTACATACATGATGAAAATAAACTAGCTAGAGTGTTAGCAGCTTATCTATGAGAAGAGATGTGGTGGATACATGCCTCTGAACTCTGTGTTACAATGAGGCTCGAAGGCCTATATATTATTGAGAAACAATGGAAAACCCTACACATCCAAAAACCTAACCTTAGGAGGTCAAACGCCAGAATATGGGCCCTATTGGGTAAATTGGTACATCAATTTCTTGAGGTCTTAACTTCGGCATACTATATCCATTTGATGCACATGATTCATCATTAGAAATATATATCCAAGTACTACATTTTTTTACAGTAAACATTGAGTCCAAAATGGACTTCTATTTGCTCCACCATTCGATGCCAAAGAAATGTTGTGTAGGCCCTCAAAACGGCTCCAGAAGTTTAGGACCTGAAAATTGCCAAAAATAGTAAATGTGCTACAATTAAGGAAATTGAAAAACAGAAAGAAACAATGGTGGGGTCCAAGTCGAGTAGGTGGGTGGCCACCAATATCCTCCTAGATCACATCTCCTATTAAATCCTCTTTGAGGCTCATGAATCCCATAATCCTGGTGTAATCCATCACATAGTTTGCACGATGGAGGATGAATGGAAAAGGACATCAGGGTAGGGCCAGATTGCATATGAACACTCTTGAAATGACCATGGATGATTCCTGGTGGGTACGATCTGTGCTGATTAAACCTAAATTGAACTTCACATGCTTCATTTCATGCACCATTATGAAGGGGCATAAAATGCCATGGGTCACCATGTGGGCTAAAATGATGGTCAGGCTCCACATGGCGTGGCCACATGGAAATATCCACAATATCATGACAAAGGTCCTATGAAATAGGATAAGGAGAGATAGCCTCATTTAAACTAAGATTTCCTTTGCTCAAGGAGGAAGCGACCTTTTTCATTGAGTCTATTTCTTTGTTTAATCCTCTTAAGACATGAAAGTAGTCTATCTTGTTGAAGTATTTGGATAGACTCTGGATTTTTTTTATTAATTAGAGAACATGAGCGGGTGGTCCTTCCCATCCTTTTCTCTGGAGATTATCTCTTGTTAATATACAGTTATGAGCTAGTTCCTAGATAAAAAAATATACTTTGGGGAGACTTTTTACTTCCCAAACACTTTTCCAAATTGTAGGATTGTCGAGAACATGAGCAGTTTATTTAATGTGATTATAACCAGCAGCATTAGTAAAAAAACTGGACTTGTTCCCACGGCCTTGGGTATCTTTGAGATTCTTTTCTACCAGGGACTTCCCTTGCAGAGAGGAGAGCAAGGTTGATTTTTCTTCTTGAAGATAAGGGGGGTAGTTTGGAATACGCCATTCTTTCCAATTTTTAGAGTCATTTGTGTTCCAATCTGATATGTCCCAAACAATAACTATATTTTGTGCCTGCAGATAGACTTTAATTTGATCAGCTCCTGGGATGGATTCTAGAAGAGGGTCCCCCATTATGGAATCCTCCCATATTCTGATGTGCCTTCCATTTCCTAGGATCCAGGTGAGATCAGCAGAAAAAAATCCATAAGCCTTCAGAGAGATGGAGAAAATAGGTGATCCTTTTTTTACTCTAGGAGGGGTGTCAAGACATCTGATTTGTTTCCCAAGGAAATATTTTTTCCACAACGCTTTCTTTCTCCAAGGCGTATTTCTAGAGATTAAGTGCCAGAGAATCTTGGCCCCCAAGGCTAAATTATGAGTCTGGAGATCACTAATTTGAAGGCCTCCTTCAAGAATTGGTCTTGATATTTTTCCCCAGTTCACTAATGGAAGATTTCTTTCATTATGTTTTCCTCCTTTCAAGAGGAAGTATCTTAGCAGGGCTTCAATTTGAGCAATGATACCTTTCGTAGCCAATAGAATGGAGCTTTGATGGATGAGAATACTGGAGAGAACTTCCTTGATGAGCATGTCTTTCCCAATTGGATTTAACCAGGAGGAAACCCAAGTGCTTATCCTAGATTCACTACAACAAATCCTAGAATTAGCGTCCCACTTAGCGTCCCTTTTTAGTGTAATTTTTTTATACATTGAGTGGTTAAACTAGACGCTAAATGGGATGCATCATGGACAAAAGTTAAAGCATCTCAAAAAACATCTTTTTTTCTTCCTAAATAGCATCCTTTATGACGTCCAAAATAGTATCTCTTTTTTTCTTCTAGAATAGCATCCAACTTTGCTTCCTAAACAACGTCAAGTTTTGCTTCCAAAATAACGTCCAACTTTGCTTCCTAAACAACGTCGAGGTTTGCTTCCTAAATAACGTCCTACTTTTCTTCCTAGCAAGTGTTCGTTTTTGCTTCTTAAATGACACCCATGTTAGTGCCATATTTGCATCCTTAATAGTACCATGTTAGCATCCAAATTAGCATCCAATATTGCATCCATTTTTGCTACCACTTTAGCATCCCATTTTGCACCATGTTTTACTTCCAAATATGTGCCAATTTTTGCTTCCAAATTTGCACCAATTGTTGCTTCCTTTTTTGCATCGTGTTTTGGTACCAAAATGATGCCAAATATTTCTTCTATTGTTGCACCATATTTTGCTTCCTATGTAGAGCCATGTTTTGCATCCAAAGTAATGTCTTATTTTGCTACCATATCAACACCATGTTTGGCTTCATCATTAGCGCCATGTGTTGCATCCTTTTTAATGCGTAGTTTCGCGTCTCTTGTGTTTTGGTCACTAATTTAGTCATTTTTAGTATTTAACCGATATTATAATATCATTAGGGAATGGAGGAATCGAACCACCAACCTCTTGCTTGTAAGGCAGGTTCTCTTCCATTGAGCTAGAACCCTTTAAGAATTTGGGAACCTAACTTACAGAGTCCTCTATAATGGTAAAAAGGATCAATACACAACTTTGAGTATCTAATGGTAAATAATGGATGATAGATTGTATTATATTCAACATGGGATTGATTACATTCCTTGGTTCTCTGTATATCATTTTCCTATGATTGTAAAGTTTCTATCATTACAGTACCAACATCTGCAGCTTGTGAGGCAGTAGCATCACCTTTTTCCTGTGATCTGGTGGTATCATGGGCCTAATATGATCAAGTGGCATCAACTGGTTGAGCCCTCTGTAACTGAGAAACAAAATTATCCTCAATTCCTAATTCTATTGTAGTGCCACTCATTCCTCTTATATGTTGTTGACTATCATCAACCCATCTACTCAAACGATTTATTGGTCACCCACTTCAAAGTGTTCAGTAAATAGAATCCAATTGGGACGAAGCTGAAGTAATTTAAATATTACTCTCTCCTACAACCCTATCATTCTCTGCAATCACTAGTACATGTGGACATTTTCCCCATGGACTTTCATTGCTAAAGCAACTCTTGTGTGTTGCTTTAGAAATGAAAATGGCCCCTTCAGTTTGTGGGAAAACTTTCATTGTAATAGCCATAGTTTTATACTTTTGTCGCTATTGCGACAAACACCCCATGTTGCTCTTTCGACGAAAATATGGTTTCTATTGTGACAAATACAGTCATTCTTGTGACGAATAAACAATTGTTATTGCGGTGAAATGTAGTGGCTATTCCAACGAAACTATAGTGACAAACCACCAACTTTTGTCACGATAGCGACGAAAGTGAAGCTCGAAATACCAAACTCCATCGCTATTGCGACGCACTCTCATCGCTCTTCCGATGAAAAACCAAACAGTGGTGACGAAATTGCTACTATAGCGATGGTTACCTTGTCAGAAAAGCGACAGTTTAGGATTTTTTTTTAAAATAGTGTCGCTATAGCGATGGAATTACAAAACATTGCGATGAAATTGCTACTCTAGCGATAGTGACGTTGTCAGATTAGCGACGGTTACTTCGTCAGAATAGCGACGGGTTAATATATTTATAAAAAAAAAGTCGTCGCAATAGCGACGGTTAGCCAAATCATATAATAAAAAAATGAACAGTTCTTTTTGGAAATGTATATCATGATATATATCCCCAGCATTATAAGGACTGGAAAAGAATAATTCTTTGCCTGCATTTAGAAATTTTCCAGGGATATTCCCATTCTTACTTCCATATGGAAGCGACAAATGAGCATCAGAACTCAGTCTTCCTGCAACTTCTTGCTTGTGCCAAGTTGGATAGCTTTTTGTGACAAATCTAGATGATGGGGATTCATCAGGAGAATCTTCATCCAACTGCATTGAAGACTATCTTGTTTCATTATAGTAGTCCAATAGCTATAAATAAAGTTATAAACAATTGGGACAAAGAACAAAGAAATACATTACTGATATCTGCATCGCAGCATTTGCTACAAACAGGAAAGTAGAAGATATCACATATGAGATTTAAAAAAAGTATAGGAAGCATATAGATCATGACATCTTCTCTTTATTAATCCCACACATCAAAGAAACCAAGGCAACAGAGAAAGAGGCTCTTGTAATACTAGAAAGGACACTCGTCAACATCAACCGTGTTGCATGTATCAAAAGATGACAATGTAATAGTACCAATTTGGTTACCTAAAATCATGTAGCTTGGGAATTCTGGTTATATCAGGACCTGATAAGCCATGTTATCAGAAATAAACATTAGTGCATGCACATGACCAGAGAAAAAAGCAATGTTCCACCAGTCTAGCTAGCAGCCAAATTATGACAGCCTAGTTACAAACACGTAATATCTTGCACCTTATTCTAGTAGACAGACAATTCTATTGTTGGTCCTAGCTACATGTGATTACACACAAGATAAGTTATAACTTATGTACCAACATAGTTACCTGCATAAGATCAGTTCTAACAGAGTGGGGAAACAAGAGTGAAAACAAAGAGAGTGTGCCTTGAAACAGATTTTATATCATTGCAATGAATTGTGAATTGTTGATTCAAGCATTTAAAAGCATGAGAATTGAGAATTAACTGCAGAAATGCATTTGGGAGATAGCATGAGTGATATAAGGAAAATTAACTCCAATGTCTTTAAAGATTTGTAGGGCGTAGCAAGAATAAACCACTCACTAAATATGTTGGGGGGTGGGGGTTGAAGGTATTATGGAAGGAATTTTTAGTGGAAACAACATACATTGAGAATCTACAATATCTTCCTGAACATCAAAAATGGTGAGTACAAAAGAGTAATGTGGCTAAACTACATCGAGTGGATAATGGTACTCATTATGATGAAGGGATCAAAGGGATAAAAAAGAAAGTTTAGAGAAAAGACTAGTACCATTTCTAAAATACTGACCATTCCAAGAACTCCCTAGGAATGTTTTGTTGGAGTCCATTTCTTGTCATTTTCTGGGAACTTTTCTAGGTTGTATCCTTTAGGAGATGGATCATTCCCATAAAACAAATGCAGTAACAATCATTTCAGCCTATAGAGCGTATTTTATTCCCTCATTTGGATATAAAGTAAATAAACATAAAGTTTAAGAAAAACCAACAAGAAGCTTAGGTTAGTCTGACCTAATATATTGCTAGTAATCAAATACTTAACAGAAGTCAGCTATGATAATTAATCTAGTTATCAGTGAGAAGCTAAAGTTACCAGGATATAGATAGATATATGTACAGATATGAGAAAAAATTGGATAAAATATGGTTGGATATGCATATATAAAAATACATGTAAAATATGTGTGAGCATTTATAATTCTTGAAATATAACTGAATGCCTATATTAATATTAAACCATCCTATGTAAACAATACATAAAAATAAGTATTGTCACTTTACATATTATATATCACAGCATATCATCCCTCATTCAAAATATCATGTAATAAATTCATTATCTTCATATGAGTATTGAAGTTCCACATTGTTAATATCTTCTAGTGAGAAGCGATGTAGAAGGATGAGGTAGATCCATATGCATATACTCCACCAGTAGAATCTTATGTTACCATTTACTATTTTACCAAATTAAGCTAAGTGCAATCAAAGACATGCAACTCAGGTAATTTTGGTTTGACACCCCCATCCTAGTAGACCCCTTCTTATGTAATAAAAGGTGGATGTTGGAATGAAGTTATGAACAAATACAAACTCCTTGGCCTACTTTGATTCCAATCCAGTGCATTACATGAATGAAGCAATAAATATTCCACTTCCTATCAATTGATAACGAAACGATGACCTGTGAAAAGAAGCCTAATAGCTAAAGTCTCAAGATCACCCCATTCAATCAGCTCCATGAGTTTTCCATCTGTAGTATCCACATCCACATACATGCCCTAAGTTTTAAAGATAAGAGTGCACAAAGAGTCTAGCAGAACTCCATGGTAACTCTAGGATTTTAAAACATGCTCATCAAGGCTTTCTTGTCTCCAACTACAATTTGCTTCTTGTCTTTGTTTGATACTTTTCTTCCTAGAAATAAAATCATATCAACATGATTGAACCTAGAATTCAATGTAGATGTCAAAAGATGCAGATGCAACAGATTTATGATCTCCTTCTATATTTCAGTAACTATTTCCCACTTATCATGATAGAATCTTTCCTCTAGGTCCTGCTCTTTTGCATTAATAGCATCCATCATCTTCTCCAACATGCTATCTATATGCCCTGATCCCTCACACACATTTCCAACCAAGGTGCATCTATGTCAGTGTAGCAAATGATGGAGTCCAGACTCCAAACAACACAAGCATCAAATATCACCAAGTTGACCAAGAGAAATTTCACCTCCACGGGCTTTTTTAAGACAATGGGAGGGAAGGTATCCCAATTCTCAACAACTTCATCAAATTTAGAGAGGTGGGGTGGGGAAGATATTTTTGAGCTACCATAGGCAAATGATGGATAAAAATGGTTCAAACAAAACTCATGAAGTTTGCAGTAGCCCACTAGTTATCATGAAGAATCAATCTATGCATAGTTTAAGTTCTATCAGTTTGAGACGACCTCTACACAACACAAACATCACTTATTACTATGCTAGAAAAAGGTCAAGTTCACCTCTGCCAGCCAATTCACACTACAACAAAAACTGAATTTAGCGTCGGATTTTAGTGTAATTTTTTTTCCAATTGTGGTGAACAATCTGGCGCTAAACCTGGCGCTATTGTACATTTTCGAAAAACGTCATTTATTGCATCTTTTTTTCTGTCATTTTTAACATCCATTTTTCCACCCAATTTTTTGCATCTTTTGTTATGCCTTTATTTGTGCCCAATTTTGCAACTTCTATTGCATATTGTTTTGTGTCATTTGTTACATCCTTGTTTGCACCCAGTTGCACGCTTAGTTTTGCATCGAATGTTGCATCTTATTTTGCTCCTAGTTTTTCATCGAGTATTGCACCCAATTTTGCACCATGTTTTGCATAAAATTATGTGTCCAATTATGCATCTAACATTGCATCTAGGTTTGCATCCAATTTTTGACCCAATATTGCATCTAGTTTTGTGTCTATTTTTGCATCCAATTTTACTTATAATGTTGCATCCCCATTTTCATCTAATTTTGTATCTTGTTTTACGTATTTTTTTGTATCCATGTTTGTGCCTAATGTTTCATCTCGTTTTACGTTGTATTTTGTATCTAGGTTTGCACCTAGTGTTGCATCCGGTTGATGTATTTTTTGCATCTATGTTTGAGCCCAATGTTGCGCATAGTTTTGCACCCATGTTTGTATCTAATATTGCATCTAGTTTTGTGTCCAATGTTGCATCCCATATTGCATTCAAGATTACATCTAGTTTTACATCCAATGTTTTGTCCCATCTTGCATCCAATATTGTGTCTTGGTTTAAGTTTTTGTTTGTGCCAAGTGTTGCTTCCATTTTTTCACCTAGTGTTACACCTAGTTTTATGTCCATCGATACACCATATTTTGTGCTCAATCATAATGTCCAGTTTTACATCTAGTTAGGAGTCCACTTTTGCATCTATTGTCCCTTCTAGTTTTGGACCTAGTATTGTATCTAGTTTTGAGTCATTAATTGTTTCTAATGTTGAGTCTCTTTTTGCATCCAATTTTGCGTTTAGTGTGACATCCATTTTTGTGTCCACATTTGTGTCTGACATAAGGTCGAATTTTGCATCCACTTTTGTGTTTGGTGTGACGTCCACTTTTACATCTTGTTTTGCATTTAGTGTTGCGTCTAATATTGCATCCATCTTGTACTACTACATTTTTTACCTTTAGAAATACATTGCGATATCATTAGGGCATGGAGGAATCAAACCACCAACCTCTTGCTTGTAAAGAAGGTGCTTTTCCATTGAGCTAGCACCCTATAAGAATCGGGAAGATGAGCAATATTAACACATAGATTTCATCATTTGTAATTATAATAAAATACAATAAGATCCAAAGACAATCATGCTTAAAATCCAATTTATTTTTCAAAACACACTAATAAGCACAAAAATATACCGTGCCCAGGCAAAAAAATATCTTAAGGAATTACACAATCTATTAAAATGGTCCACAAAAGGGTCTTAGAGAACAACATAATGCATTGATGCATACATAATAACCTAAAATTGATATAGACAAAGAATAAGAGATGCGTTTAAGAAATAGTTGTAGAATCCAATTGAGGATGTGCGCGTTGCTACATAAAAGTTGTTTTTCATTGATGATGTGATTTTGTTTAGCAATCGGATGGTAAGAGAAGAACTCATGAATGGTTACTAAAAGAAGATTCCTACTATGTGTAGCATATATGATATAATGAATATGTTAACAATGAACACCAACAAAAACGATTTATATTATGTGCATTACTTATAATCTAAAAATTAGTAAGATGTCAACAGGAAAAAAGCATCATACCGGTTTCCACAATTGATAAGGACACAAGGAGATAGATGAAGTTGAGAGGTTTCTCATCTTACTAATGTTTGTTCCATAAAGAGATTCTGAAGGGGAATTCCATCACTTCATCAACATAGCTTCATGAATCCTGTGAACTTCAGGAGTAGGGGCAAAGAGGGGGGGGCCTCCACGCAACATAGCTTCATGAATCCATTTAATAATAGATAACGGAGAGAATGTGAAATAAGAACTAACAAAAACAACACAAAATGAAAGAGAATAATGGGATTCAGAGTATAAAGTAGTGAAGAGACCTGGAGAAGGAATGAATGAAGGAAACTTTACATAGAAAAGACCAAATGTTTGATTGATCTATTCAAAATTTCAAAAGGGTTATCAACAAACAATCTCAAATTGAAATTTATCTCAGGCATGTTAATGAATAATTCATGAGTTCCATATTTGTGATGATGAAGACTAATTTGATTTACGGGGTTCTGAATAACAACAGTTTGAATAATGGACAATTCAATTTCCTTCCCATTGGAATTAGATGTGCCAATTTAAATTCAAATATCATTGTATAAAATTGAACCTTAGAGAACGAAGGGCGGTGGGGGTTTTGGAGATAGTTCAAATTTTTTTCACTTAATATTAAATAATACAACATTCAACTTTACATTTGGGGATCACATGGGGTTTATATAGGGGAGGACTAATCTAGGTTAAAGTGAGAGAATTTTATCGTGCAAGTTCATCGTCTTGCAGAAATGCAAGAATCTGAAATAGAAAAGTTGTGGGGATGAAAGGACACAAGAAGAAAACATACAAAATTGCAAGGTCATAGACACACAAAGTGGTCAACACAATTTGAGACCTGTCACCCTAAGTTTCCAAAACCAGTGTTCCATTAGCGAACATAATTTTGCAAGAATTAGAAGACCTGAAACATAGCTGAAAAAATCAGAGTTCCACAACAATACAAAGGCCATAAGACCACATAGTGGAATATAGAAAATAATCACAACAGTATTTGAAGAAAGAATCAATAGGCCAAGGACTTTAAAAATCCAAGTTCTATGTGTTTTGAGATTCTAACCCAACAACAAAATTGTTGTGTGTGCATGTATGGATGTGCGTAATTGTATGAGTTAGGATCATTATCATGAAACTTGAAACTATTATCATGCTAGCCCAGACTTGATCCAGACATTTCCAAAATAATATTTGGTTTGCATTATATCGAACCAACTAAATTGCAAAAGAATATGTACATACAGAGATAAATAGATAGATATTGGCTCAACTTTTTGTTGCCAATATTGTTGGACACTGGGCTAGTTCCGTGCCATCAGGTGCCCAACTCATATACTCGTTGGAGGGGTGCATTAATCTAGGCTGACAGTTTTACTAGGGATGCCATCACTAATATGGAGAAGCATCCGTTGAGTTTCAAGGTTTTCATTGAATAAAAACTATAGATAGATAAATAGATATAAGGAGATATTCACCTGGTGAAACAGGGCCAGTAATTGCTGAGACAGGTTCAACAAACCTACCAAATATATCTGTTACGACACACTCACACCATAAGCAACATCCAACATCTTCTAGACGTACTTTGTATGAGCATGAGCATTTTAAAATAAAGGGACCAAAATTTTGTGCAACTCCAGAGTTATATGATCGTAACCTGCCTTCCCATTGGAAGGAAACTCATGAACCCCAAACATGGGTAGACATGACAAGAACACTAATAATATAAATAGAAGTAACAGTAAAATATCTACAACATACCATTGATATTTAATATCTTTTTTGTACTTCTCCCAAATGCTTTGTTGTGACTCACTCTTTGGGATGACCTCCACAGCAGTCAACATTTCTCCTTCCACCGCCTTCCCTGTAAGAACAAGCTTCTGCACTTTCGGCAGCTCTAAAAATTTGACATCAATTTATTAGATAACACATTATCAAAACAGTCAAAATGAATTCTATTAAACATTATCATTAGTTGGAAATTTTAGGAAAACGTATTCTTGGATAACCATCTAAGTAGTAAAAATGAAAAATATCAAGGTAAAATGTAGTTGTGCTATGCAAACAAAAGGCATGTTCTTTAACAAAGAATGCACTAGCTTAGTATAAATAATAATTGTTATCTAGGGGTCCAACATGCCACCTTAAGGCCCAACATGTTAATGACTAACAGGATATCATCCTAACAACTGACATCAGAAACAATGTAATAGCATTTGAATGGTGTAAGCTAAACTCTAGACCATTTGCACCAAAAATCCAGCAAGTTTTTTGGCCAAAATCCGGTGGAAATTACTCTAGTGATAGTTTTCAGTGATTGGAATTGTATAATCTGGGTGCCCCAAGGGTAATCGAGGGTCCTGAATCCATTTATGCAATAAGAATTGCAATTTTAACACTGAAAATCTCATTTTCAGTAACAAATCGTGTTGTTGGATTCCGGCCAAACTTGCCTGGAAAGGTGCAAATGGTCTAGAGATTAGCCAATTCCCATTTGAATTGCTTCCTTTCAAAGATTTGGGACACCCACAAACCACTATTGAAGTCAATACAGATGGATTCCAAAGGACATAATATCATGGCTAGAGTATCATACAGAACAAAATTCCAATTGATCTTAGATTTGCTATGATAAATAGAATTTGTAGGTGTAATTACCAACAACTTCGTAAGAGGAAATATGAGCCTTTTTAAACAATTGATTCCCTAGTAGATATTGTTGATTCGTTTAATATAACACCCCATCTGAGTGGTGATAACCTAAGAAACCTACTAGATTTATTTGTGTGATGTGTCAGTTCATGCAAAGCTAAAAGAATAGGTCTGAAATAGGGATTGGAAGCACAAAGAAAATAATAAGTTCACTAATGACCAAATAAAGCTCAGTGGGATTCAACAATACAGTCGATACAAGTAGCATAAAGATATTTCTCATTCTTCTATTTTTTCTTTGTATAAATGCTCCATATAAAACCCATCAAACAAGACAAGCTTATAACCTAGGGCTCTTTTCCCATTGGATTTTGAACTTGGGTCATTAGTATGCAATGTTATCGGAACTGGAACAGAACCGACAAAACTAGCCGGTCTGATCGGTTTACAGGGTTGGTCGGCCCGGCCAGTAAAAGAATTTCCTCAGATCGGATAGTTTTCCAAATCGGGTACAAAACCAGTCAAAACTGGCCGAACTAGTCAAAACTGGTCGGTCCGTACTCTGGCATATGGCCGTGGACTGGGGACTCACGTAATTCAATTTAAAAAAAACACACAAAATAAAACCTAACCCTAACCTATGCTTCTAACCTATGAGTGTATGAACATGGAAGATATTAATTATAACAGGGGAGTGGTTTATGAAGCCAACTGCCTCATTTTTTCTTTCTATATTAGAGTTCCACATGGAACTTTGAATACTGGAGATACAATGCCCATTTATGGAAAAACTAGGGTTTGCATTAATGGTGGATGGTTGAAATTTTCAGTCATCATTCACTCATGTGGCAATGTTCCTAGATCTTGGACCGTAAATTCAAAGAGTGATGATGCAAGTGATTGGTGTTCACTGTGGATGGTGTTCCTTGGCCAAGAAGGTTTTTAAGGTATGAAAGAGTGCATAAAATTATTTGTTGTAAGCACTAGAATTTAATTCATCTAAAGAAAACATCTATAAGTATTATGTTATCTACAATGTCTTATATTGCTCCATTTTTTAATAGAAAAGCTACATTGCACACACCATTATATGTGTATTCATCATCACTGGAGATAACCTTAACTATATTGCACTTATCCTCTTCCAACTGATTAACACAGTTGTATATGTTTTCGGAGGATTGGGAACAAGAGGTCTCTCCCAAATTTGCATTATTTGCTACTTCATCCTTCCCACCACATTTGCTAATTATGCAGTCATATACTCTAGATTCTAAACCAAACTCTGACTTGTATGAGCAGAGTATTTTCTACAAACATCGTGTTTTGCACATAGACACCCTAAATTTCATGTGAAGTATAGTGTCTACCATTATCATGAGATATCCCCTCTTGCATTATGATATTACCATTGATCCAAAATATATTATTTTTTCCATGCAAGCAATGAAGAGAAATCTCTTCAAAGCATTCATCTTCAGATTCATCAATTCTAGACACTTATCTAGCTAATTATTTTGTACTCTCAAATTGAAGCACCAGAGTGGCATGTCAATTAGTACCAATACCACAACCAATATTACCAAAATTACTAAAAGCTTGTAACTAGGAATATGCAGTGGATATAAACACCATGAATATTCAAAGTTGAAGACTCCAATATGGTATCATAAGTGCCAACTATCTAATATACAATCATGGACTGTATCCTTTGAAATCTAAACGTATTGCATTGCATTTGGGAAAGATTTACTGTAAAAGGATCCCCTCGTGACAGACATGCCTTCTGGATTATAGACAATGAACTCTACCTTTCTCATTGTAAGGAAGATTTGTGAGATTTGAAGGCTTCTCATCACCTTGATTTGGTGGAAAGGCATGCTCGGAAACCAGGTTATTGTCTTCAAAGTAAACAACAAGATAGTAACATAATTAGAATGCTTCTAGAAATACAACCTTCCAATATAAAGTACAATAGACTTAAGTTATCTACCCAATATTTACTTAGTCTCGATGCCTGTTGTAGCCAAACTACCTTGACGTGGTATTGTGCACTAAAGATCTTTGAAGGTGAATATTGCCAATTCTAGTAAAAACCTAAAGGCAATTTCCCCTAAAATATTGATGTGGTAGTGCCAGAATTCATGTTTACATATTTTATGGTAGATCTAAATTAGGTAGCATTGTACCTAAATAGATACTTATATACATAAACCAACTTAGTTAAGGACAGAGACAAATTTTGGTATAAGTTATTTTATATCATAGGAAATGAAGAGTGATTTACTAGAAAAGAAAATCCAAAATATAGCTTGTTAAATCTTGGTTCTATCACCAACCAAATGTTTGGGATGAACTGAGAGTAATATAAATAAATGGGAAATGGAAAAGAAAGTGAATGGAAAGACAAGTGCTAAAATGTTGAACATCATGACAATGAAATCTCAGGCTCTAAAATGGATGACAAAAATACTTGAATACATTCCACTAACTATTGTTGTATGTACAAGTGCTAAAGTAGTATAAGTAAATGGGAAATGAACAAGAAAGATAATCAAAATACAAGTTCTCAAATGTTTCTCAATATGACATTGAATGAAATCTTAGGCCTCATACTAGATGGCAAAAACCTTAAAACCTGCTCCACAAGCTGTTGCTCCAAGTACAAGTGCAAACTTCCTACCAAGTAAGAAACTATTGAATTAGACTATGAACACTCATGAAAATATGGAAATGGAACATGATACTAGAAACACTTCAAATATTCATTAAGTGAACTATGAATGAATCATTGTAGCAAAAAACCCATGTTAGTCACTCAAATGATTTAATTTTAGTGGCCAAAAGGGTTTGAATCTCTTCTTATTTTGTTTCAAATGTTATATTACAATTTCCATGCAATATCATTGGAAGGAAGGTTATCTATTTTGTTTCCTTGACAAAATTTGAGGGTTTTCCCACCATTCGAATGACCTAACAAGTTGCCCCCTTTTCCAATTTTGAGCAAAATTTCTAGAAAACTAAAAATTGGTGAAAAAAAACATCACTTTCGAACTCTACCCTTGTCCCTTTTGGATTAGTCCATTGTTATGGATTTTTTTCATTTTCCCCATTAACCCATAGACTAGGAATTTGGTTATTGAATACTTGTTTTATGACCTAATTTGCTACAATCGGCATTAGAAAAGTCACCAAGTTTTGATAAAGGTTTATCTTTGTGTGTAGGTAATAATCTCAATGTTTTTCAGAAGAATTAAATGGAGATTTTGTGAAGACAAAAATGGGAAAATCCTTTATTACGGATTATATGTTTAAAATATTTGTTGTCCAATAAAATTTTCAGACTCATTATGGGGAGAAAACAAAGCTCTCCATAACATTGCTTCATGTTAAATATGTTATGAAATGAACTATATTTGATGTCTTAAAGGATTAAGGGGACAAGCTATAGAGATACCCTACATTAGTTGTTGGAAATCATAGATCTTATGATAGAAAGAGTTTTTACAGTACCCATCAATATGAACTTGAGTCTTGAACTGGTAGCAACAACAAAATGAAATGGCACGATTTTGCAAGATCCAACAAATGAAGCTAGTCCTATGCCTTTCACAGATGGTGATAAACAATAATTTTCTTAAAAAATAATTGGGGTAAAACCAAACACAAAATGGAGAGTTGAATTAGTGATGATCTCTCTATGCATATAGAAAAATTACTATGATTACTACTTAACAACATCAAGCATATTATTTCTATTAAGGATGCTAGGAAGAAAAGTTCTACAAATTGTACCATTGGAATACGATTCAATCATTGAGTTGCATCCTACAAGAGATGCATATTGAGCTAAACGTCAAGTTCTAGATCATAGGTTCTCCATGCAAATGTTGGGTTTTTCTTTGGAGGAACTCTATAACACATGATATTACACAGAGGATAGCTACTCGATATTGGAACTCATGGTCTTGTCTACAATCCCAAGTTTGGCATAAGAAATGATCACCACATTCCATGAAAAGTTATCTCATTATTCCATCAAACACATTGCAAGCATCCATCATAGCTCCACAATGAAGCTAATTTAGTGAATTCGTGTTTCAAATTGCATCTTGAATTGGTTCATATTTGTCTCCTATTGCATCATTCCTATCCTATTCTAACACTGAATAATATGGTGGAATTATTAGGATGGAATAATCCCTGGAGTGGATGCGTATATGTACCACACGAGCCCTCAATTCCTTTCAATGCATGGGTATGCTCCATATGGAAAAGCACAATAACATAACAATATAATATTTTCTATAGGCATACCTTCCTTTGAGATTGCATAATCCAAGACATCTGCCATAGTCGACCTCTGATTCCAGCTCAGATATTTCTTCACTGCAAATCCTCTAGATCGCCACTATCATGTTGCATAATGATGCAGGCCCTAACTCAGCTGAAGGGGTAAAGGGGAAGGATCAGGAACAACCTACCCACCTGTACACTAACAGGGGGTTCTTAAACATAACCAACTACGTTGATGGTATCCAGTTATGATATGTTGTAGGTATGGAGCAGGGGGATCCAAGGAGTGTTTCTATAGATAGTATAACATAGGGTAGAATCAGTGGGATGGTCCCCATTTTTCGAGTATGGAAGCTTGCTCTCGGCCTATTCATGGAGAAATGCACTTCTCTCCCCTCTAATCTTCCTTTTGGTGAATTTGGTTCCCCTCCCTCTCATTTTTCGCTTCAATAGCCATCCATCATTTTCATTGACTGGAGAAATGTTCTGGGTAAACATAAAAGGCTGTCGCAAACGAATCACTCTCTACCAAACTCTCCAATAGGAAAATTTTGGTGCAAAAGATAGAATTATATTGTAATGAACTCCATTGCTTGTTTGGTGCCAATTACCAAATAAAAAGATGGAAAATATGAAGGCCGGAAAGCCAAATATATAAATGAGTTTTTCCAAAATTATCATATCCTCTCGCTTCATCATTTATCCATAGAAATAGTTGATCATATTTATGAATAGAAACGACATAGCCAAATATATAAATGAGTTTGTTCAAAATTATCATATTCTCTTGGTTCATCATTTATCAATAGCAATAGTGGATCATATTTATGGATTTGAAACGACATAAAAATTAATGATTTTTATCTTATCTTATTTTTTAAGCTATTTTTCATCTATCCAATATATTAAAGATCATTTTAAAAATGTGTTTCTCTTCTAGAGTTTATATAAATTTAAATAATAGTTTATATATTTTTGTATTAAAATGTTTATAAATAATATTAATGGATAACTTATTTTAAAAATGTGTTTCTCTTTCTAGAGTTTATATAAATTTAAATAATAGTTTATATATTTTTAGATTAAAATGTTTATAAATAATATTAATAACCAATTTAAATTCATACCTTGGTTTAACGTTAAATTGATGTTTCATTTTGTTGACCAATGAAAAGGTCATTCCAAGTTTGCATTGAAGAAGATGCTCTTGCATCAACATTTATCTACCCCGGGAGGCCAAGGCCAACTACTATAGAAAGTTGGGGCTCAATTGATGATATGGTGGTTCTAAAGTAGTGATATAGAATAACCCCAACCAATACTAGTTTTAAAATGATTTCCTTGCCGACACTCACTCAGAATGAAACAACTAAAAATGGCCAATTCATATTCTTAATGTTATTTTAAAAAGTGATATGTGTATATTCACCCAGCCCACCAGGGATCAATTCCCACCGAGACATGGCCCGTTGTGATAAGGCTCAAAGGGTAGGCGCCCCCTGGATAGGCTACCGCCCCTTGTCGGGATTGGAGTCGGGACGTCTCGGCCCTTGCTGAGTCACAAGTTTCTGGTATATCCTGGCTTGCGGGCTGTCCGTTTATACCACGGAGGTTATAGTGGCAGCCGGCGGATTTGATCCTGGGTCTGGCCCAGACAATTGCGACGAGTTACCGATTCCTCTATCAAAAAAAAAAAAGTGATATGTGTATGTTATAGAAGTTGTCATATGCATGTACGCATAAATATAACTTGTGCGGTTGAAGGAATTGATTAACACAAATTTAAATTACACTATAGCAGAAAACCTTTAATTTGGTTTATGTATAAGCTCACCATTAAAACAAATATGATTCACTTAAACATATAGATCATCCATGTTGTATTCATGTAGATCTTCACATAGGATTTCAATTAGATTATGTGATTCAAAACTACCATCCAAATCAAAATACTTTTGATTAGCTATACAATAGGAAATGAAAACTAAGATGCTAAATCGAGGAAACCTCGTATTTTGATTTTGTTGTGATCTTTCGTCATCAAATTATCTTTTCTCCACTTTAGTGGCAACTCTATATAATGTGCCTAGTTTTGCACCTAGACAATCTAGAACAAGGAGAATTGAATTGATGTAATTTACTTGGGATGTTAAAGTGGATGTAATTTGCGTCCACTGTAGCATTATCTTGATATAATCCACCCATTTTTGCACCTAGAAAACCTAGAATAAGGAGAATACAAATGTCCCTGGATGCAGGTGTTAGCCAAGGCCACATGGACAGGGTGGAGGCTGACGAGGCCTCCCCCACCCATGCATGACCTCACCAAAACATCTATCAATGTGCAACTTTAATGCATATGGAGACGTGGATGTATGTTGGCATGCCAAAAGGACTAGGTCATTCTTTCAAAGCCTTGTCACCATTAATCACCCTCCTGGCTGCCATAACTATCACCAGTGTCACTTAATATGGGTGACGTTGGACGCTGGGTTGTTACACTTGAACCTTGCTCCGTGCTTTGTTATCATTCTCCTATGCTTCGGACCATCACCCCAGTGCCCAGCTCTGGCTTATCATCAACATGTTACGCTCTCAGTCGTTCATCACCCTGTTATGATCTTCGTTGCACTCAAGCCATGCCCCGAAGACAAAGAGGTACCCCCTGCAGAGGGCGTGCTTGTAATGCTTAGGATTACTGCCATATACCTTTCTCGACTCAAGCCAGTGGCAATGAATTTGATTTGGAGATTCTAGAAGAAGTGTGGTGAATTATTAATGATTAGAAAGATGAACTATCCAGAACTCTTAGTATAGCTGGAAGAACGACGGAGCGCAGAAATAATCACTGGATTTTTAAGAACTTGCTCACTCGACTGGTCCTCAGGTTCAACCCTCTGGTTCCTCCCCCCTAGAGCCTCCAGTTCACCCCCCGTTGGCTGCCCAAGATGTTTCACTACCGGTTCCACCACTGTCTTCTGTCGTCCCAGCCACCACCTATGTTCCTTCATCCAGCTCCATCCCCCCTCCACAATGCCAACCCTCCACTCTCTCTTCGTCAAATTTTTATCCAACCCAGTCGTTACCAAAAAGACTGCTCCACTCCCCACCAAATCGCCTCCTATAGGTTCAAAGGAAGAAGAAAACAACTCCAGTGATGAAGAAATGGCGACGTCCAACGAAAATTTGGAGGTGACGTCTGGTGAAACCTCGAAGACCAAGTCAGGCGAGCCTGCTCAACTAGCCTCACAAGGTTACAACTGCCCTATCATGGAGGAACCATTATTCAAACTGTGAACCAATTTCACCATCGCCATGTGTTGGTCTGCATGCAAGCACCAAGGTTTATGAACATGCCCCACCTCAGCCACGTGTTGTTCAGCATGATACTATCAGGTTTTTTTTGTTTATTTCACTGTTAACTTGTTGGCTCTTTATCTGGTCCTTCCAATAACTAAGGAGGTTTTTTTGTATGCTTATTTGGATGGCATGTTTTCCCTCTTGGAGGGATGGTTTTCTGGACCTGTTTTGTTAGATTTTAAACATTAAGCTAGCATATCATTAAGATCTTTAACTGAGAGAACAACAAGCACAACAATCAAACACAAGAGACAATCAACACAATGTTTTTCCTCGGGGAAACCATAAATGGAGAAAACCCCACAACTTCCTCAGAGATAGAATCAGCACCAAAGTGAAAACAACAAGATGATCTCTCGACAACAGTAACCTCTTTCTTCCTTTCCACAGTGTCTTTCTCTTCCACAGCTATGTGCTACAACTGAGTGTGAGTGAGTGTGTGATAAATAGAGAGGTTAGCTATCTATTTATACTAATTCTTGACTTGACTAAACCCAACTAGGGCCAACTTCACTAGGTGAGTCTAATAACCCTAGTGCCCCAGAACTGCGGGGACTTTAACCCTTAGACAATAGGAGATTTAACCACCTTGACTTGACATGACTTGTTTACATTATAGAAACTTCCTGATATGAACATCGGGTCATGACATGACTCAAGTACATTACAAATACATCCCAGAATAAACATCGGGTTACAATACATAAGAAATACAAGTGAATACATTCCGAAGTTACAATTACATCAACACTCCCTCTTAATTAGGAAGGTATTCTCTCGACACAATTTATCAGCACAAGTCTTCTTCTTTGTATCATCTAGATCATCATCAAGTCTTCATCATCTTCACCTTCAAGTCATCTCTATCTTCAAGTCATCTTCATCTTCAATTCATCTTCATATTCAAGTCATGTTCACCTGGATCTGGATCATCACTCGATCTGGATGATCATCACTGGATCTGGATCATCCCTTGATTTGGATCATCTCTGGAGCATCATCTCTGGATCTGGATCATCCCTTGATCTGGATCATCTCTGCTGGATCATCAACACTGAATCTTCACGGGTGCTATCTCATGATTCTTCTCATCACAAGAAGTTCTACAGAGCCAACCCTTTTCATGCTAGTTGTAGGCCTACCCTCCGTGCAGGTCTTTTCCAACACTTATATTTGACCCTAAGTCAGAATGGCCCACCTAGCACTTATATCTGATCATGTAGGAACCAATCCTATAATCATATCAGAAAGGCAACACCCAGTACTCACATCTGACCATGTGGGAACACCTCCCACAACCCTATCAGAAAGGCCTAGCACTCACATCCATCAACCAATGATTGGAAAGGCCCATCACTTACACTTGGCCATGCGAGGAACCAGTCCTCCATGCCAAAAGGTTCTACACTTACATATGACAACCAATGTTAGAAAGGCTCAGCACTTATATTCGACCATGCAAGGAACCAATCCTCCATGCCGAAAGGGCTCTGCACTTACATCTGACAACCAATGTCAGAAGAGCATGCACTCACATCTGATCATGTAGGAACCAATCCTACAATCCTATCAGAATGTCCCCAAGTCCCAGACTGAGCTACCTGGTAACTGATCAGGCGCCTCCATTCCCAGAATGGAATTCAGCGCTTACTTATTATCATGTAGGAACCAATCCTACAGTCATGTCAGAATGGCTCAGCACTCACATCTAACATGGAAGGAACCAATCCTCTCACCATGAAAGAATGGCTCAGCCCTTACATCTGACCATGGAAGGAACCAATCCTATCACCATGTCAGAATGGCTATGGGTCTCATCATTTTCCCTTGGAGGAAACCTCGATCTGGAGAACACCAAGCTTCTCCCTGAAGTACTCGAACTTCACCCTAGCCAATGGCTTTGTCAACACATCAGCTATATGTTCCTTCATCGCAACATACTGGAGCTTCACTACTCCCCTCTGTACCATATCCCTAATATAGTGATACTTTATCTCGTTATGCTTTGACTTGTCATGGAACATTGGATTCTCTGACAACTTCACGCAAATCTGGTTGTCACAATGTATACAAGTATCATCCATCTGGAGATCAAATAAATCAGACAGTAGCTTCCACAGCCATACTGCCTCACAACTAGCTGAACAAGCTACGACATACTCTGCTTCAGCTGTACTCAGTGCCACATAGGATTGCTTCCTGCTAAACCACAAGATCACACATGATTCCATACTAAAGAAACAACCTGAAGTGCTCTTCCTATCGATGGCACTGCATGCCCAATCTGAATCAACATAACCCTCCAGGTTAATCTTCTGATTCGCCTGATACTTGAGCCCATAATCAATTGTACCCCTTAGGTACCTCAGAATATGCTTCGCAGCAATCAAGTGAACATGTCTCGGATCTGTCAAGAACTGGCTCAAGGTGTTCACAGCAAAGCAAATGTCTAGTATCGTGTTCATCAGGTACATCAAGGACCCAATCATCTGACAATACACCGTAGCATCAACCGTCTCTAATGAAGCATCAGTCAATAGCTTCAGGTTTGATGCCATAGGTGTGGTCATGGCCTTGCAATCCATCATCCCAAACCTTTTCAGGATCTCTACTGCATACTTCCCTTGTCTGAGGGAGATTCCATCTACATTTTGCCACACCTCCATACCTAGAAAATAATGCATCATTCCCAAGTCCTTCATTTCGAACTCGACAGCAAGCTTTCTCTTCATATCAGCAATCAACCCATACATACCTGTTACAAACAGATCATCTACATACAGTAGGAGCATCATTGGGTTGCCATCTTCAACCTTGTAGTAAAGGTTGGAATCTGCTTTACTCTTGGTAAAGCCCAAACTGGATAGAAAGATGTCAATTTTTCCATACCATGTCATGGGTGCCTGTTTCAAACCGTATAGGGATTTCTTCAATCTACACACATGAGACTCCCTGTCATGTCAAAACCCCAAATTTTCACAAAAGTTTTAAAGTTTTGAAATAACATAAAATTTTGGAACTGCGGTTTACTAACAGTTAATGTTAGCAATAAACGAAATAGTTAATAGATTAGTTTTACATAATCTCAATTATATTATCTCAGCAGTTCCTTTTTGAAACAAAATTTAGTTTAACTTGCGCATTTCTTCTACTTTCAGTTTACTGATGAAATTTATTTATGACAAGTAGGTGGAATCTGATTTGGAATTTGGGGCTTACTTAGCATTTATGCTAACGCAGAAAGATTACTTGTTCTTACAGGTTTTACAGGTATGAATGATCGAGTAACGTTTTTAAAATTCATAAAGTATGCAGCAGTATTTCTAATTGCAAGTAATAAGCTTAGTAAAATAAGTTGCTATATTTCAACAACTTCCGTAAGGTAAAAACAGTTTGTTTTCTTTAGTTGTCCTTATAAGCGAAGTACAGATGTTTGACTTTTTCTTTATTTAATTGTACGTAACGACAGTAAAATACCTTCTATAACTCTAAACTCGTAATCTCAGCTGCTTGATTACTTCTATTTTAATAAGCATAACTTGCAATGTTATACTGATTGTATTTTGGGTTATTAAATATTATCATACCCTCTTATTTGTGTAATAAGTTGCTTGATATTTAACCTTTGTAGCGACACTTACAGTCTGCAAACATTTGACATTAATGTTGATGGATGTGAAAACATTAGTGTCTTTTCCAAGCAAACACTATTGTCTATATCTTTTGAGTCTATGTTGAACTATGATGTTCTATTGGTTATAGACTCGAGTAGGATCAATCCTTTTTAAAATCTTATTACTCTATAATACTTCCTTATAATAAGAATCATTGTTTACTGACGGTTTCTAAGGTAGATGTTTCTATAAAAATCAGCCTCTGTCCTATGCTAAACACCAGTTATTTGTGGAAGCATGAAATTATTCTACTAAGTATAAAACATGGTAGTTACCAGCAAAATGCCATCTTGAGAACAACAAAAGACTTATTAAAGTCTCCATTCAATTAGACTAAGAAAAGTATGCTATAAATAATCTTTTACCATAATGTCATTTTTATCATTTATTTCAATTGATCATTATGTTTACATAATTATATTATTATGTCCATAGACATACAATCAGGTCATTTAAATGAAATTCGTAAACAAGTCTAACAACTTTGACTTTGTAAAGAATTGATGAATTCTAAACTTTAAAGTGCTAAACAATTCTTGTTATAAACTCCACCTGAGTTATGGGTTTAGAGGAGTCTAGCCCCGCGTTGATCATAATATATTTATATGAACCAAGTATTGCATTGTTATTGTAAGGTTTACATTCTTTAACTTGTTCTTTACATTAACCAATTCGTTATCATAAATCATCATGGATAAACATGGTAATCATAATGTTCATGTTATAATATTGACTTTGGTAAATGATTAGTTATATTAATTCAGAAATGATTTGTTTAAGAGATAAGGGTTCTTGTTTTATATAAACAAAACCAAATAGCTTCGAACTATATGATTATCATAACTTCGAAATGTCAACGTTTGGAAGTTTAAAAATATCCATCGCCAAACAGCCTTATGATCAACACGTAAATGTGATTGATGGAATTTATACATGATTGATCATATAGTTTTCTTTTTGCATGAATGTTTCATGGATCATTATCAAAATCGCTATAAATTATTTGCATGCAGGTGACTATATAGTTAGATCCATACACCGTCTAATTTTCCAGTGGCACGTGGACTTCTCCTGTCCGTGCAATAGTAGTATAAAATCCTTGTAACCCTATTCTTTTTCATTTTCCTCTGTAGTTTTTGGGCCTTGGGGCCGCTCTGCAACCATTCTCATGGCAGACCTGCTACTTTACTAGTTGTTAATGGCGTCCCGAGTCCTGGGTTGAGTTGTTCCAGTCTTCACCATTTGGTCTTGAACTATTTCTGTAATTTGTGAGTCTTGTCTCTGTAAGGGTTTTGCTGAGATTCAAAGCTTAAGGCTTGTGTCCTAGGTGTGGTTCCTTGCTTGTCCATTCGTGTTCGGTCATTGCAGAGATAGATTGATGATTTCTTGCTATTGGTTTAAGCACTACTTTTCGTTGTAGGGTTTGAGAATATCGTTCTCATGTCTTGCATTATTGGTGACAACTCCGTCTTCGTTGTCTAGTTCTTGCTTGGCTGTTGCCCAAACTTCTTCTTGATGCTGCTCGCAGTGGCTTTTGCATGCGTCTCCATCGTCTCTGTCATTACAAGTATGAAGGTCTAGCTTGTTGTTACGCTGGTGACGGTGTTACTGTTCCTTCGTGGCTATATCACCTTCACTTCCAGGTAATATAATTACTTAAAGATTTAAAAACTAAACCTGTTTTTAGTAAATAGTTCTGAAATTCGTGTTTTAATTAAACTTAGGTTTTTCTCTCTGCAGGTGACAGTTCGCTCGTCTCGTGGCAACGATACTTCAAGAAAAAGGTCTGGCACACTGGCTACGGGTAAGCCTTGGTTAACAAATGGCATTCCATGCTTGTACAGTCCTTAAGGTACAGTTTTCAGTTGGAAAGTTACTACCTGCTAGTTACCCTTCATGGGTTACTGTTCCTCAAACTACTAGTTTAGTTTTTGTTAAACCCTTGCTCTAGCAGGGTACTCCGGCTCAAGCCATGACTTGTAAATGTTGTTTACTTATTTTTGAATACTATTATGTTAATAGCTCTTGCGTCTTGTCAAGCCATACTCTGTTTAGTTCTAAAGCATAGATATTCTTCTCTTATGAGCTCGAACTCAATTTAATTTTAAGCTCTTAAGGAGATTTTGTAAACTAGGGTTTTTACCCTTATTCGCCTCTGTAAAAGAAAATTTTGCTTTATAATAATTAGTCTGTATTAATGATACCATTAATAGCTTAACTTGTTATTCCATCATGTTATAATTGTTTGAATACTAGCTCAGATATTCGAGCTAGGTTTCTTGTAGGTGACCTGTGTGTGAAATAATTTCTTTAATTCATTCATTAAGTTTTTAGTTTAATAACTAATTGATTTAATTATTGCACAGGTACATAGTGTATTATATTTCCATAGTTATCTTTTCACTGTCCTTAAGGGACTGTAATAATCTACAATAGTTTTGTAGTTTAATAATAATTATTCCAAATACTTGGATTATTGTTTAAATGATTCTTATTTACAATATTATTGTTATTAGGGTTTCGATTGTGTACTTCCTTTTATAAGTAAATTTTGTTTATAAAATTTAAATAAATTAGTTCTTCTATAAATAACATTTATTAAATATTCTTTACCATCGTATCTTAGTTGTTTTTATTAAATAAAATGTAGATAGATTTGTTAAAGTTCTTTGTTCAGATGTTCTTCATCTCTGTATTTAATTTATCTATAGAAATTAATTAAGCTAGAAAATACTCTACTTGAAGTATGAATATTTGTGAATATAGTTAGTTATTATGAACAGTAAATTAACTATGTATATCAGACTTTATTTTTTCCTTCGCAGAATGAAATCAGTGCTTTATCTAAAGTGTCTCTTCTGCCTCTGTCACAGGTTAATAGTATAGTTTACAAAATGAAGTATTGCGCAAAAGTAATAGCCTATTTACTTGAATAACTTGTTAATATAATCACCTACTATCTGTAAAATATTTGGCTATTTCCTTTCTAGTTTTTTTACAACAATTATCTGGTTAAACAATAAACTTAACTAACAGGATATTGTTCTTCTTTCATAAAAACTACATACATAAATAGATTACTGCATAATACCTCAATTCATTTCAGGTTTATAACATATCTATATTCTATTTAAATACACTGCCTATGCTGGAGTACAGTCTGGTCCACTCCAGATGTGGAAAAACAAAAGTTAGGATTATTTTTCATCAATTTCAGAATCAGTTTTTTTTTTCTTTTTTAATAAACTAAAAGATTACTAACACTATCAAATCATAACTAAACATTTAACATTCAATAATCAGTCTTGCTCACATTTAAACATTTAACACATTGAAATTAAAAGACTGTAGAACCTGATTAAGCTAGACAACAACAGCGTTGGGAGGTCGTTCCTCCCTACCAACTCCTAGAGAGCACTCAAACATCGTCTCCTCAGGACCCCCGATCCTATTCCTGGTCTTCTTGGCTGAGAACTGGTGGAGCAAACAAACAAAATACTAGTCCAATGATTCAATAATCACTCTGCACTCAGCAGTAAGATCCTTCAGCTGAAAAGCTACACTAGATCACTTTCTGCAGTTAACCCCTCAAACACCTTCCACAAATTCCCTTGCCATTGAAATCCTTTGAAGTACATTCACCTGAATGATCCTCTTCTTAGAATGAGCAGCCTTAGCTCTCTTCAATGGGCATTTTTATTAAGATTTCCTAGGTCTTTTTGGGTCAGTTGTCATTAATTGAGCCACCTACTCTGATCCCACTTTCTTGGGGGATCATGACCCCAAATGTAGGGAGGTTGCCACCTGCAACATTGGAAGTGTTTGAGGATGCCTCCACTTGTCTATTTTCTCTCCACCCAGTCTCCTCCACCAACTTGACCAGTAAACACTCTTTTAACAGCTCTCCCAAGCTGTTGTCTCCACTTTTATTTATTTATAATTAAAATATTCAGAATTACATTCAACATCCTTGACTCTGCTGAGTTATCAATTACAACTTAGCATAAAATTTAACATATTGTCTTGAAATAAAATCAAATATGATAATATTATTTTTGCAAAATTGGGGCATGTGACATACACACCTCCTTAGAATATAACATCGTCCTCGATGTTATTTATTCTTCATCCTCAGAATTCCCCTAGAACAGAATTGGATATGCATCTCGCATATTACTTCCCAATTCCCAGGTGGCTTCCTCTGGACTAAGGTGCTTCCATTGCACCTTCACCTGTCCAATGATGTGGTTCCGAAGTGTGATCTCCCTCTGCCCAAGGATACAGTCTGGTTCCACCAGAAAATATCCTTCTAGTTCCACCTATACATCATTCCAGTTAACAACATGAGTAGCATCATGAACATATTTCTTTAATATGGAAATGTGAAAAACATTATGTACTCTTAAATTTGGCAGTAATGCTAATTGATAAGATACTTGTCCAATCCTAGATAGAATTTCAAATGGACCACAGTAACGAGGTGCCACTTTTCCACAACTCCCCAATCTCAGAGAGCTATTTTTGGGCCTTACCTTGATGAACACATATTCACCTACCTGAAACTCCTTTGGAGTTCTTTTTAAGTCTGCTTGACTTTTCTGCCAATTCTATACCACTTTCAGATTTCCCTGCACTTGTTTTACAATTTCTTCCATTTCTTTTAACATTTCGGGACCTAATACCAATCTATCCACTGGATTACTCCAAGAGATAGGAGTATTACATTTCCATCCATATAAAATTTCAAAAGGACTAAATCTGGCTGATGTCTGATAATTATTATTATAAGCAAATTCTACCAGATGTAAATAATCCTCCCATTTACCTGGCTGATCTTTCACATACATTCTTAATAGATCTTCCAGTACTTGGTTTACCCTTTCAGTTTGTCCATCTATTTGAGGATGGAATGAAATACTAAAATTTAATGTAGTGTTTAACCCTTTAAACAAAGACTTCCAAAATTTTCCTGTAAACTTAGAATCTCTATCTGAGATTATGACTTTTGGTACTCCATGCAATCGAAAAATCTGTTTTAGAGAAATGTCAGCTATGTTTGCAGCTTTATAAGTAGTCTTAACAGGTATAAAGTGAGCTGATTTGCTTAACTTATCAACTACCACCATGATAGAATCATTTTGATTTTGATTTCTAGGCAGCCCAGTAATAAAATCTAAACTAATTATCTCCCATTTCCAGCTAGGAATGGTTAATGGCTGAAGCAATCCAGCTGGGTGTTGATGTTCAGTTTTTACCTATTGACAATCAAAACACCTAGCAATATATTCTGCTACTTCAGTCTTCATATTCGACCAAAAATACTATTTTCTTAACATAGTTATAGTCTTTTGATAACCTGGATGACCTGAGTATGGAGTTTTATGAATTTAATCTAGAATTAACAACTTAACTTTAAGTATGTTAGGTACATACATTCTATCTTTATACAGTAAAAATTCTTTTGCATTTAAACTATAACCTTTACTTAATTTTTCTATTGGATTTTCCTTAGTTTTAGCTTGCAAACTCTGGTAAATTTCATCTTGTTCTATCCCTTCTTTAAGTTGTTCATCCAAACCTATAGCATAAGTGTTGATAGCTGCTGCAAAATTCAGCCTTGCATTCCTACTTAATGCATCAACAACTTTATTTTCTTTACCTTTTATGTGTTGAATTTCAAAATCATACTCGCTTAAGAAATCTAACCACCTAGCTTGTCCTGCATTTAGATTAGGCTGATCTAACAGATACTTCAATTCTTTATTATCAATCATTAAAACAAATTTTCTGCCAATTAGGTGATGTCGCCACATCTTTAAGGCGTGTATAACAACTGCTAATTCCAGATCATATGTTGCATAATTCTTTTCATGAACTTTTAACTTTCTAGACTCATGGGCAATAACATGCCCTTCTTAAGTCAGCACACCGCCTAAGCCATCATTACAAGCATCAGTGCACACTACAAATTATTTATTAGGATCAACTATTCTTAAAATAGTTGTATTGGTTAATAAATTTTTAAAATTTTTAAAGCTTTCTTCACATTTCTGATTCCAGTCGAACTTCTTTCCCTTATTCTGCAAGGAAGTTATTGGATTTTCAATTCTCAAAAAACCTTCAATGAACCTCTGGTAGTAACCGGTAATTCCCATGAAAGATCGAACATCCGTCACATCCTTAGGAACCTGCCAATATTCGATTTCCCTTATCTTTTCAGGATCTACTGAAATCCCTTCCTTGGTCACCACATAACCTAAATACTGAATCTTATCCTTAAAGAAATCACATTTACTAAACTTTGCGAAGAGTTGATGATCTCGCAAGTCTTGCAAAACAATTTTTAGATGTTCTTTATGTTCTTCTTCAGTTTTTGAATAGATTAGAATGTCGTCGATAAACACGACCACAAAATTATCTAAATACTTATGCATAACATTGTTCATTAAACACATAAAAATAGCTGGGGCATTGGTAAGCCCGAAATTATGGCAATACGACAAATTCGTAATGACCATATCTAATTCTGAAAGCTGTCTTAAAGATTTCTTCATCTTTAATCCTTACTTGATGATATCCAGACCTTAAATCTATTTTTGAAAACACCGTGGCTCCACGTAGTTGATCAAACATATCATCTATGTGGGGCAACATATATCCATTTTTGATGGTCATCTTATTTAACTAACGGTAATCTATGCAAAGTCGCACGGTTCCGTCCTTTTTCTTAACAAAGATGACAGGTGCCCCCCAGGGAGACACACTAGGTCAAATATAATTTTTATCAATTAGTTCTTTTAATTGAGACTTTAATTCATTAAGTTCCAATATGTTCATTCGATAAGGGGCCTTTGAACTAGGTACTGCACCTGGTACTAGTTCAATGGTGAAATCCAATTCCCTTTTCAAGGGTAATCCCGAAACTTCTTTGGGGAATACATCAACATGTTTTCTTAAGACTGGTATGTCTTCCACTTTTAACTTATCTGTCTTAATTAGACTCTCTTCATCAGTTATTGTTACTGCATAAGCTTTACATCCCTTTCTAACAGCTCTCTTAAGCTGTAGGGAAAAAATCTGCCTTATGGTGGTTTTTCTAGGGATTCCTTTAAAACTTACTAGTTTTTTGTCACTATTTAAACATGTGAAAGTTTTATCATAACAATTTAGAATTACTCTATGTTGTTCTAACCAGTCCATACCAATCAGCAAATCATAAGAACCAAGAGGCAAAACATTAAGCTTGACAACAGTTTCAAAATGATCCATAACTACTGCACATTCTTTTACAAAACAAGTTACTTTTCTTTTAGCACCAATGGCTAACTGAACTAACCAAGAATTCTTAAATTTTTCAACAGAAAACTTACATTTTTCTACCATTTTAGGTGCAATATAACTAAGACTAGCTCCTGGATCAATCAAAATAGTTACAGGGGTCTAATTTATCATACCTTCTACTTCCACCATGGAAGTCTGATATTCAACTTATCGATTCTCCAAGGCTACGTTGATTCTGGGCATGGTCCTCGCTAGTTTCCCAACGGTCATCTCCTCCTGTATGGTATGAATATTGCTAACAGTCTTCTTCCGATTTCGACAGACTGAAGCATAGTGTGGGCCATTACACTCCCAACACTTGATAGGCTCTTTGCACTCAAAGTTCTTGGTAAAATTTCCATGATTATTTGCAAATTCCTTACCTTTAGAATTATTTTGATTGTTGGGTGTATTGTTCTTATTTCCTTGGAATTTCTTGTTATTAGGATAATTTCTGGCCTTATTGTTCTTAGAATTTCTGTTGGGCACAAAATCCTTCTTCTTTTTCTCATATTGATTATTATTTTTCTTAACCTTCCAGTTGGCCAAGCTTTCCTTCTTCCGATTCTGCTCAAAACAAAAGTTAGCTTTTCTCATAGCTTCTTCCAAGGTCTTTGGATTATCATATTCAATCCTATCATTAATATGATAAGGTAGATAGCTGAGGAATCGTTGTACATTTGGTTTCTCATCTACAAGGTATGGTACATACCTAAGTAGACTTTAAGAACTTGTTGTTCAGATATTTCATTGTCATTGATCCTAACTTCAACTCATAAAATTCTTTTGCTCTTTCCTCATAATATTGCTCAGACAGAAATTTCTTTTTAAAATACCTCTTAAAGGTACTCCAGTTTACATTTTTCTCTTTTATTCCCTTAACTGTTTTCAAGTCCTGCCACCAAATGTCAGCCTTTCCTGAGAGGTTATAAATATCCATTCTAGCCTTTAACTGGTTATAATAGTTATATATTTGAAAATACTTCTTCATCCCAGATAACCAAGATTTAGCTTCCTCCCCCTTCTCAGTCTCTCCATTAAAGGTTGGTGGTTTTATCTTTTTGAATTCCTCGGAAATCTCTTTATAAGATTTGTATTTCCTCTTTGTAGTGTACCGATTATCATCACTACTGTCACTAGTAGAATGGTAATTTCGTTGTTCACCAAACATCTCAGAAGATGAACTACTTTCAGTTTTAGTATGTTTCATCTCTTTAGATTTACGTTGATGACTTTTATCTTCTGATTCTGTTCTTCTACCCCTACCCTAAGTTTGAAACTTTTCAGTTAGGATTTGATTCAGCTCTTCTTGAGCCCTCAGAATCCTTTCATTTTCTCGCTTTATAGACTCCATTTCAGATTTTAGGTCTTTTATAGTTTATAACAATTCTGAGGAATTGGTAGTTAAATCCTCTGGTATAGGATCTCTTGGTAAATTTCTTGGTTCAGTAACTGGAGATTCCTCCTCTGCGTATTCTTCCTGAATTTCCATACATGTCTGTTAAACTTCAGAAAACAATTCTCTGTTGAATAACATTTAAAAGAAAATATGTCAGCATAATAATTCAGTTTACTATTTCCTAAAAGCTAGTTGGGCTTCATCAAGGTCTAGTGTTTGAACCTTGTGCTCTGATACCACATGTCAAAACCCCAAATTTTCACAAAAAATTTAAAATTTTGAAATAACATAAAATGTTGGAACTGCGGTTTACTAACAGTTAAAGGTTTACGAAACAGTTATTAGATTAGTTTTACATAATCTCAATTATATTATCTCAACAGTTCCTTTTTGAAACAAGATTTAGTTCAACTTGCGCATTTCTTCTACTTTCAGTTTACTGATGAAATTTATTTATAACAAGTAGGTGGAATCTGATTTGGAATCTGGGGTTTGCTTTGCATTTATGCTAATGCAGAAAGATTACTTGTTGTTACAGGTTTTATAGGTATGAATGATCGAGTAACATTTTTAAAATTCATAAAGTATGCAGTAGTATTTCTAATTGCAAGTAATAAGCTTAGTAAAATAAGATGCTATATTTCAACAACTTCTGTATGGTAAAAACAGTTTGTTTTCTTTAGTTTTCCTTATAAGCGAAGTTCAGATGATTGACTTTTTCTTTCTTTAATTGTACGTAACGACAGTAAAATACCTTTTTATAACTCTAAACTTGTAATCTCAGCTGCTTGATTACTTCTATTTTAATAAGCATAACTTGCAATGTTATACTGATTGTATTTTGGGTTATTAAATATTATCATACCCTCTTATTTGTGTAATAAGTTGCTTGATATTTAACCTTTGTAGCGACACTTATAGTCTGCAAACATTTGACATTAATGTTGATGGATGTGAAGACGTCAGTGTCTTTTCCAAGCAAACACTATTGTCTATATCTTTTAAGTCTATGTTGAATTATGATGTTCTATTGGTTATAGACTCGAGTAGGATCAATCTTTTTTAAAATCTTACTACTCTATAATACTTCCTTATAATAAGAATCATTGTCTACCGATAGTTTCTAAGGTAGATGTTTCTATAAAAATCAGCCTCTATCCTATGCTAAACACCAGTTATTTGTGGAAGCATGAAATTATTCTACTAAGTATAAAACATGGTAGTTACCAGCAAAATGCCATCTTGAGAACAACAAAAGACTTATTAAAGTCTCCATTCAATTAGACTAAGAAAAGTATGTTGTAAATAATCTTTTACCATACTGTCATTTTGTTCATTTATTTCAATTGATCGTTATGTTTACATAAATATATTATTATGTCCATAGACATACAATTATGTCATTTAAGTGAAATTCCTAAACAAGTCTAACAACTTCGGACTTTGTAAAGAATTGATGAATTCTAAACTTTAAAGTGCTAAACAATTCTTATTATAAACTCCACCTGAGTTATGGGTTTAGAGGAGTCTAGCCCCGCATTGATCATAATATATCTATATGAACCTAGTATTGCATTGTTATTGTAAGGTTTACATTCTTTAACTTGGTCTTTACATTAAGCAATTCGTTATCATAAATCATCGTGGATAAACATGGTAATCATAATGTTCATGTTATAATATTGACTTTCGTAAATGATTAGTTATATCAATTTGGAAATGATTTTTTTAAGAGATAAGGGTTCTTGTTTTATATAAACAAAACCAAATAGCTCCGAACTATATGATTATCATAGCTTCGAAATGTCAACGTTTGGAAGTTTAAAAATATCCATCGCCAAATAGCCTTATGATCGACACGTAAATGTGATTGATGGAATTTATACATGATTGATCATATAGTTTTCTTTTTGCATGAATGTTTCATGGATCATTATAAAAATCATTGTAAATTATTTGCGCGTAGGTGACTATATATTTAGATCCATACACCGTCTAATTTTCCAGTTGCACGTGGACTTCTCCTATCTGTGCAATAGTAGTATAAAATCCATGTAACCCTATTCTTTTTCATTTTCCTCTGTAGTTTTCAAGCCTTCGGGCCGCTTTGCAACCATTCTCATGGTGACCCTACTACTTTACTGGTTGTTAATGGCGTCCCGAGTCCTGGGTTGATTTGTTTCAGTCTTCACCATTCGGTCCCAAACTATTTCTGTAATTTGTGAGTCTTGTCTCTGTAAGGGTTTTGCTGAGATTCAAAGCTTAAGGCTTGCGTCCTGGGTGTGGTTCCTTGCTTGTCCATTCATGGTTGGTCATTGCAGAGATAGATTGATGATTTCTTGTTGTTGGTTAAAGCACTACTCTTCGTTGTAGGGTTTGAGAGTCTCGTTCTCATGTCTTGCATTGTTGGTGACAGCTCTGGCTTCACTGTCTAGTTCTTTCTTAGTCGTTGCCCAAACTTCTTCTTGTTGTTGCTGGGAGTGGCTTTTTCATGCGTCTCCATCGTCTTTGTCATTACGAGTATGAAGGTATGGCTTGTTGTTATGCTGGTGATGGTGATACTGTTCCTTTGTGGCTATATCACCTTCACTTCCAGGTAACATAATTACTTAAAGATTTAAAAACTAGACCTGTTTTCAGTAAATAGTTTTGAAATTTGTGTTTTAATAAAACTTAGGTTTTTCTCCCTATAGGTGACAGTTCACTCGTCTCGTGGCAACGATATTTCAAGAAAAACGTCTGGCACACTGGCTACGGGTAAGCCCTGGTTAACAAATGGCATTCCATGCTTGTACAGTCCTTAAGGGATAGTTTTCAGTTGGAAAGTTACGGCCTGCTAGTTACCCTTCATGGGTTACTGTTCCTCAAACTACTAGTTTAGTTTTTGTTAAACCCTTTCTTCTAGTAGGGTACTCCGGCTCAAGCCGTGGCTTGTAAATGTTGTTTACTTGTTTTTGTATACTGTTATGTTAATAGCTCTTGTAGTCTGTCAAGCCATACTCTATTTAGTTCTAAAGCATAGATATTTTTCTCTTATGAGCTTGAACTCAGTTTAATTTTAAGCTCTTAAGTAGATTTTGTAAACTAGGGTTTTTACCCTTATTCCCCTGTGTAAAAGAAAATTTTGTTGTATAATAATTAGTCTGTATTAATGATACTGTTAATAGCTTAACTTGTTATTCCATCATGTTATAATTGTTTGAATACCAGCTCAAATATTCGAGCTAGGTTTTCTGTAGGTGATATGTGTGTGAAATAATTTCTTTAATTCATTCGTTAAGTTTTTAGTTTAATAACTAATTGATTTAATTATTGCACAGGTACATAGTGTATTATATTTCCATAGTTATCTTTTCACTGTCCTTAAGGGACTGTAATAATCTACAATAGTTTTGTAGTTTAATAATAATTATTCCAAATACTTAGATTATTGTTTAAATGATTCTTATTTATAATATTATTTTTATTAGGGTTTTGACCCCGTACTTCCTTTTATAAGTAAATTTTGTTTATAAAATTTAAATAAATTAGTTCTTCTATAAATAACATTTATTAAATATTATTTACCATCGTATCCTAGTTGTTTTTATTAAATAAAATATAGATAGATTTGTTAAAGTTCTTTGTTCAGATGTTCTTCATCTCTGTATTTAATTTATCTATAGAAATTAATTAAGATAGAAAATACTCTGCTTTAAGTATGAACATTTGTGAATATAGTTAGTTATTATGAACAGTAAATTAACTATGTATATCAGACTTTATTCTTTCCTTCGCATAATGAAATCAGTGCTTTATCTAAAATGTTTCTAATGCCTCCGTCACAGGTTAATAGTATAATTTACAAAATGAAGTACTGCACAAAAGTAATAGCCTATTTACTTGAATAACTTGTTAATATAATCACCTACTATCTGTAAAAGATTTGGCTATTTCCTTTCTAGTTTTTTTACAACAATAATCTGGTTAAACAATAAACTTAACTAAAAGGATATTGTTCTTCTCCGATAACAACTACATACAGAAATAGATTACTGCATAATACCTCAGTTCATTTCAGGTTTCTAACATATCTATATTCTATTTAAATACACTACATGTGCTGGAGTACGGTCTGGTCCACTCCAGATGTGGAAAAACACAGCTTAGGATTATTTTTCATCAATTTCAGAATCAGTTTTTTTTTCCAATAAACTAAAAGATTACTAACACTATCAAATCACAACTAAACATTTAACATTCAATAATCAATCTAGCTCACATTTAAACATTTAACACGGTGAAATTAAAAGACTATAGAACTTGATTAAGTTGGAAAACAACAGTGTTGGGAGGCCATTCCTCCCTACCAACTCTTGGAGAGCGCTCAAACAACGTCTCCTCAGGACCCCCAAGCCTATTCCTGGTCTCCTTGGTTGAGAACTGGTGGAGCAAGAAAACAAAATACTAGTCCAATGACTCAATAATCACTCTGCACTCCGCAGTAAGATCCTTCAGCTGAAAAGCTGCACTACATCACTTTCTGTAGTTAACCCCTCAAACACCTTCCACAAATTCCCTTGCCATTGAAATCCTTTGAAGTACATTCACCTTAATGATCCTCTTCTTGGAATGAGTATCCTTAGCTCTCTTAAATGGACATTTTTATTAAGATTGCCTAGGTCTTTTTGGGTTAGTTGTCATTAATTGAGCCACCTGCTCTGATCCCACTTTCTTGGGAGATCATGACCCCAAATGTAGGGAGGTTGCCACCTACAACATTGGAAGTGTTTGAGGATGCTGCCACTTGTCTATTTTCTCTCCACCCAGTCTCCTCCACCAACTTCACCAGTAAACACTCTTTTAACAACTCTCCCAAGCTGTTGTCTCCCCTTTTATTTATTTATAATTAAAATATTTAGAATTACATTCAACATCCCTAACTCGGCTGAGTCATCAATTACAACTTAGCATAAAATTTAACATATTGTCTTGAAATAAAATCAAATATGATAATATTATTTTTGCAAAATTGGGGCATGTGACATGTCATGTGTCTCAAAACTGAGTGGTTGTTCTACATACACTTCTTCTTCCACTACACCATTCAAGAAAGCAGTCTTGACATCCATTTGGTGTATCTTCCATTTCATCACTGCAGCCAAATAAAGTACCGATCTGATGGGAGTGTATCTGGCTATAGGTGCAAAGTTTTTCTTCATAATCTATTCCTTCTTTCTAGGAGAAACCATGAGCCACGAATTTTTCCTTATATTTCTCTATGCTACCATCTGTAGCCTGCTTGATCTTGTAGATCCATTTGGAAGTTACAACTAACTTCCCTTATAGTCTTGGGACAACATCCCAAACATCATTCTTGATGATCGATTGATATTCTTCGATCATAGCATCCTTCCATTCTTTTCGTTCTGCCGCTTCTTCATATTTGGAAGGTTCTTCATTGATAAAGTCACATAGTAAGGCTACATATCTGGAGCAAGATCTAGTTCTCTTTCTTTCTCTGTGATTCTCTTCTGGAGCCCCATATCTTTCCGTACCTTGGATAATTTCTCATACCCAAGCAGGTTTCCTCTTGTGAGGATTCTTCTCTTGAAGTGGATCTACAGGTATTTGTGGTTCTTCAAATTCTCGATCTTCTTCTTGAATTTCTTCGTTCATGTTTGTATCATGAATTTTGGGTGCTTCTGCTTCTTCAGTATCTTCAGCAGGTCTCTTTCTAGATTTGTTGTAAGATGTGTCTTCTTCAAATGTTACATCCCTGCTGATGTCGATCTTCTTGTATCCTGGGAAGTATATTCTGTAAGCCTTTGAGCTTTCAAAGTATCCCACAAATATACTCTTCTTTCCTGAAGGATCTAGTTTTGTTCTCTTCTCTTTTGGAATGTGTATGTACACTAGACAGTCAAATATTCTGAGATGGATGAATTCTGGTTTCTTTCCAGATAAGACTTCTTCAGGAGTCTTGTTCTTAAGTACTCTGTGTGGAGTACGGTTCTGTACATACACTGTTGTTCTAGCAGCTTCTGCCCATAGATGCATAGGAATATCTTGATCATGAAGCATTGCTCTTGCAGCTTCCATGATAGTTCTATTCTTCCTTTCTGCAACCCCATTCTATTGTGGAGTATAATGAGTGGACAACTCCCTCTTAATCCCTGATTCTTTGCATAAGTATTTGAATTCATTTGATGTGAATTATCCGCCATTATCTGATCGAAAGGTCTTGATCTTCTTTTCTGTATGGTTCTCAATCAAGGCTTTGAATTCCTTGAACTTGCTGAAAACTTCATCTTTGTTCTTCATGAAGTAAATCCATGTCTTCCTAGAAAAGTCATCAATGAAAGAAACATAGTATACATACCCTCTTAGTGAACTTGATGACATTGGTCCACATACATCGGAGTGGATGATTTCCAATATTCATTTTGCCTTGCTCTCGCTACTTGGAAATGTCTTCTTTGTATTCTTTCCTTTCTCACATCCTTTACAGACCCCTTCATGTTTTGCTTGGATTTTTGGAAGACCTTGAACAGCTTTGCTTGCAAGTGGTAGTGCTCTATAATGCACATGTGCAAGCCTTCTATGCCAAAGTTCATTTGGCTCTACTGTGTCATGGACCATAGCTTGTTCTAGATGGCCCTTCAGTTTGTATAAACCTCCTTCTTATTCTCCAATTACTATTGCATCATCAATAGTCTTTCCTCTTGACCACATGAGGACTTGGCCATCTACAAATGCAACCCTCATGCCTTTTGCATCCAATGCTGATATGCATAGAAGATTCTTCTTCAGTCCTGGTACAAACAAGACATCCTTCATTTTCATAGAATTTTTAGAGTCTAGCTTGTAAGAGGATTCACCACTACCTTTTATGGGATATTGGTAGTCATCCCCAAGCTTCGCCTTATGGGGTGAATTATGTTCAGATAGCTTCTCAAAGGATTCCTTGAAACCTGTCATGTGCTTAGAAGCCCCACTGTCAATAAGCCAATCTTTGCTTCCATGAGTGATAGTTCCCATGAGAGAGGAGATCAGAACATATTCATCTTCACTTGAAGAGTCTTCACTTTATTGTTTTACTCTCTTCCTGGGAGGATCATCATCCTCAGTAGTGTTAGCATGATGTCTTCTTTTGGAGTTCTTATTTTTATTGGATCCATTCTTATTCATGGGATAATTTCTAGCAAAGTGTCCTATTTCATCACATGTATAACATCTAATTTTGGATGAATCCCTTCTTGCAACGTTATGTTTCTGATGAGAATGCTTACCTTGGTGATGATGATTTTCCCTTCTTCCTTTCTTGGAGTGTACTATGAGAGCTTGATCTTCACTTCCCATCTTTTCTTCTTGAGCTGTTATCTGAGCTTCTTGTTGAGAACATTCTTCCCACGGTCTACTGAACTTGACCAACTTCTTTCTAGCACAGATTCCTTGGATGAAAGAATCCCATGACCTAGGGAGGCCATTCAATGTTGTCATCACAATTTCTGCATTCTCCACTTCTTCATCTACTGCTTCCAGTTGTTCTTTGATCTAGGAGAACCTTGTGAAGTATGACTGGATGGCCTCTTCATTTTGGATCTTTACATTCTTCAACTGGTTCCTTAGAGTCATCTTTCGATTGATGTTCTTCCCTTCAAACAGTTTGGTTAGGGCATCAAACATGGGTTTAGGTGTCTTGAGGGAGGACACCTGTGGAATGAGGTGATCCTTGATTGAATATTCAATGACCCTCTTTTCCATAACCAACTTCTCCTTATGTAAGGCCTTGGCCTCATCTCCCTCTGGAACTGGAACCTCCTCATGGACATAGGAGTCCAACTCATTTTCTTCCAGGACCAGGGAGATCCTATACTTCCAGGCTCAAAAGTTATCAGCTCCCTCAAGCTTTTCATCAAGCTTGGTATGATGAGACATCCTAACTAAGAACCTCAAATGGAAATACAAAATATTTAGATCTTACCAGGTCAAGATGTCGGATCTGGATTTGGAGTTGAAATCTTGTAGTGTTGGTTCAGGAGCATATTAGGGTTTTGCTTTTCTAGAGTTCTGTCCAACCAAATGCTTTGAATTTGATCCCTAAATTCGATTTTGGGGAGGATATCAATCCAGGCTTGGGCTCACTGAAAAATTCCACTTCTGTGAGAAGCCCTAATTTCCGGCAGTAGTGTCGAGTCCAAAACTGAAAATCCTTAGAATTGGATTATGCTTCGATAGAAAGATGCGCCCTAGGGAGGAGAGTTATTCCACCCTACTTTTGTTGAAAATATATGGAGAGAGATCCAAAAAATAGGAATCCCTAATTCTCACAGCTGCACAGTGTCTTCTTCTCAGGTTAGCTCTAATACCATGTTAGATTTTAAACATTAAGCTGGCATATCATTAGGATCTTTAACTGAGAGAACAACAAGCACATCAATCAAACACAAGAGACAATGAACACAGTGTTTTTCCTCGAGGAAACCATAAATGGAGAAAACCCCGCAACTTCTTCAGAGATAGAATCAACACCAAAGTGAAACCCAAAAACAGTAAGATGATCTCCCAATAGCAGTAACCTCTTTCTTCCTTGCCCCAGTGTCTTTCTCTTCCTCAGCTATGCACTACAACTAAGTTTGAGTGAGTGTGTGATAAATAGAGAGGCTAGCTCTCTATTTATACTAATTCCCGACTTGACTAAACCCAAATAGGGACGACTTCACTAGGTGAGTCTAATAACCCTAGTGCCCCAGAACTGCGGGGACTTTAACCCTTAGACAATAGGAGAGTTAACCACCTTGACTTGACATGACTTGTTTACATTATAGAAACTTCTCGATAGGAACATCGGGGCATGGCATGACTCAAGTACATTACAAATACATCTCGGAATAAACATCGGTTTACAATACATATGAAATACAAGTGAATACATTCTGAAGTTACAATTACATCAACATGTTTTCCCTCCTGGAGGGAGGGCCCAGACTTATCTTAAAACTCTATACCTGCTCAACATGAGCAGGTCTACCTGTAAACTTACATGTACCACTATTTTCTTTTTTTAATAGATTAGATCTTGACTTACAAAAAAAAAAGGAGAATACAAATGTAATTGATTTGGGGTGCTAAAGTGGACATAATAAATGTAATTGATTTGACAATAATGACATTAAGAATGACGTGATTATATGATGATGATGATGACAATGTTCTTGTTGTGATGACAATGAAAATGATGAATATGATGATGATGACAATGAGATATGTTGATAGAGATAATAATTGTGAAGACGAAGTAAATGACGATGCAGTTGGCAAGGATGTGATTATATGTTAATGATGATGATTAAGATGACAATGACAGTGATGATGACAATGAGAATGACATGAATGATGATGATTATGAGCCTTATAAGAAAGTGTTGGTAGAGGTAAATAAACCCAGTTTCACTATAAGCTACGAGATCAAAATGTTCTCAATCATAGTTATAAGTTATGCATGCTTAAAATTGTAACCATATCTCACTTGTTATGCATGCTTTAAATGGTAACCATATCCCATATGCTTTAAATGATGACAATGTTGAACTAGATGACAATGATAGTGATTATGTTTCCGATGATGACAATGATGGAAATGATGATCATCATCATCGTCATCGTCGTCATCGTCGTCATCATCATCATCATCGTTGTCGTCGTCATCATCATCATCATGATTATCACAATAGTCATCATCATCATCATAATAACCATTCATGTCATAATCATTGCCATTGTCCTTCTCATCATCATCATCATCATCATCATCATCATGATTATCAACATTTTCATCAATTATTCATCATTACATTTGGCATAAGAAATATCATTTACCCAAAAGATGTTATTAGTGGAAAAGGGTCATGGAGGACACATACAATCTATGCATGAGAAATAACAACTTTATTTTTAAGATCAACATCATCATCCTCATTGTATCCATCATCATCGGCATTGGCATCATCACCATCATCATTATTCATTTCATTTCCCTCATAATCATCGTCAACGTCGTCATTGTCACCATCATCATCATCATTGTCGTCATTTTCCTCTTTATCAACAACATCATCATCATCATCATAGCCATCGTCAATATCATCATCATTATCCTTATTGTCATCTTCAACATCTGGGCGCAAAACAGGATGCAAAAATGGATAAAAACATGGATGCAACAAAAGTAGGCACATAATGGGGTTCACCAAAAGTGGATGCAAAAATGGATACAAAAGTGGATGCAAAAAAGGATGCAATCATGGAATCAAATCATGATGTAAAAAGAGACGTAAAATTGGATACCATGGATGCAAAATTGGATGCTACAAACATAGATGCAAAACTAGATGTAACACCCAACGCAAAACCCAATGCAAAAGTGGATGCAAAAATGGATGCATAGAGGGATGCAATAACTAATGTAAACTTAGATGAAAAAAAGATGCAAATTTGGATGCAAAAGTTGAAGAAAAAGTGGGTGCAAAAGTAGGCACAAAAATGGGTGTGAATTGGGACGCGGAAAAAGTGGATGCAATAGTAGATGCAAAAAAAGACATCAACATGGATGCAAAATATGATGCAAAAAAAGACAAAAATGTGGGTGCAAAAGTGGAAAAAAAAATAGATGCAAAAGTGGGTGAAACAAAACTAGACTCAAAACATGATGTAAACTTTGATGCAAAATTTGGCGTGCGAGGAGACGCAAAAAGGGATGCAAAAAAAGAAGCAGAAGTGGATGCAAAAGAGGATCTAGTAAAGGCTGCAAAAGTGGATGAAAACATGGGTGTAAAAGTTGAGGCAACATAGACGCAAAAGGGGGAACAACAAGAGTAGATGCACAAAATAGGCGTGAAACTGGGTGCAAAACTAGACACAACAATTGGCGCAAAATCCGGTGCAAAACCTGGCGCAACACAAGGTGCAAAACCTGACATAATTTACACCAAAAATAGCGCCAGATTTAGGAAAAGGATGCAAAAAATGTCTAAAATAGTTCCAACATGAGAAATTGCGCCATTTTGTCCAAAAAATGGATAAAAATACATTGAAAGATGGTCTAGATGCAAAAAAGGACGCAAAAAGAGACGCTAATCACAGGGTTTTGTTGTAGTGTCAAGACAATGTAGAAAGAAAACTGAGTTCTGAGAAACCTTGAAAAGTTTCAACCTATGAAAAAATAAAAAGTAAAATAACATATTTATACAAAATCAAAATACATACATACCTTTATGAGCTGCAAGTTCACAAATTGCCAATAAATGGCTTGGAAAATCTATTGGCTTTTGAAAATACCCAGATCTAATTTGTGACGATCTATTCTAATCCAATCAATCTTCCCCATCTTACTCAACAAAGGTTGAGAGAAAGCACCACATAGAACCATAGAATATGTTTGTTATGTGTAGCTTCCACAATGGTACAATCAAGCCTGCTACTTTGAAAGTAATTGTGTTTTCTTTGATGGCTTGAACAACATTAGCTAAGGCCGCCATTTAATTGTGTCAAAGAGTATCTTACTAATAAATTGGGTATTTTTCTCCAACTTATTACAATCTACAACATCCTAATCTAAGTTATCTATGAACATCATAAGCTGAATTTAATGTTATCTAGAATGAAATGGAGAATTATTTTCCTGCATTTAGAACTTTTCCAGGGATAGTCCCATTCTTACTTCCATATGCAAGCGGAAAATGAGCATCAAAACTTAGTCTTCCTGCAGCTTCTTACTTGTGCCAAGATGGATAGTTTTTTGTGACAAATCCAGATGATGGGGATTCATCAGGAGAATCTTCATCCAATTGCATTGAAGAATTCAGATTAGGCACGGGATAATTATCACTTATTTGTAGATGCTTGTTTGCATACCTCCTAGTTGACTTGTTATTTATGGACTCATGCTTAGAATAAGAGGCCCATTCATATTTTAGGGAGGCTCATTCAAACTTAGGAGATGCCCGTTTAATGTTGAGACCTGCAGGATTGGACAAGTAGCCCGATCCCACTCCTGACGAACAGGTAGTATGGAAGGATTCTGAACGGAACATCTGCAAAAGCAAGTACAAGAAAATTTTAGACTTATTCCCAGTGCACCCAAAGGAAACATTGTGAATTTCAGTTGTGATAATGTGCTCCTCGTAGATTTATAAAGGTACTTTAAAGATAGATGTATAGAAGATAAAACTCAATGAGAAAAACCATGATTGCTTGGCACTTGTCATAATGCTATACCAAATTATTAATGAAACTACAAAACATAAAATTATTGATCAATGATAACATGCAATCTCCCTTGACGTAAAGGTTCACAAAAAATGAGCACAAGGCTTGTAAAGAGCAAACAAATAATGACAATAACATTGTTCAATTTACTGCAAAAAAATTACAAAATGGTCGCCATGATCATGGCAAGGCAGAAATCACAAGGCCAAAAAGGAAAAACCAGACCTCCCCAACATAAAACATTTCAATCTGAATATAAACATCCAGCAAAATTTCTCAACCAAGTTCTGTATGAAAGCAATGGTCAAGAAAAAAAATTTGATACTTGGCAAAATGGCCAACAAAGTTTAGCCAGAATGACACATCATGTTTATAGATAACCTTTACATTTCACATTGTGTCAAATGACTTAATAACATCTTACTAATATGCTCATTATCAGCCAATAATATTCTGAACATACTATCAAGGAAAATGAAAGAATATTACTAAAGTTGCCCTAACATAAAGTAAATACACTTCACCACATGGAAGACAGTTTAGAAAAAGTGGAAATAATTGTATTTAAATATTATGGACCTTTATGTTTTAAATTATATCCTCTACTGATATGTTTTCATTAACACAGATTTTGTTTGGATTGACAACTATACAAAAAGAAACATCATTCTTACAATTGGTTCCCTTGCTAAGAAATTCCTTGTGCATGCAACACAATCTAACATATGTTAATGTCTTGCTAAGGAGACTGTCCAAAAACTAGTACCTTGTTAAGGCAAATATATTACTCGATTTGAAAATATTTCGTCATAGTAGTCACTATGCAAAATATTCATGAACAAGTGTTGTAAATTTGGGATCACATTAACACCAACATTCCATTATGAGCACTTAAGATACATGAAAAGAGGAATGGAATATATTCCACACCTTAACATGCTTGATAAACCAATTGCATGATGCATTGAAATTTTGCACCATAATCATAAAAAACCAGTCACTTTCATATTATGGACACACCTCTATTTACAATTTCCCCTTGTTATGCCATTCAGAATTGATATTATGGTCATTTCAACAAAGTTGTATATGTACATGTGAGATGTTTTCACTCTTAAGAAGCACAAGACTTTTGACAGCTCCAACATAAATATTGCTCACAGATTCAAAAACAAATCGGCTTCAAAAAACTACCAGAAATAACACCCTACACGCTTCATGGTTACCAAACCATCAAACTTCAAAATCTATCCCATAACTTAATTTAATATTTATCATTCACAAAAAAATGGAAACACATGAAGTATTTAAATTCAAAGCAAACAATGGCAACACATGAAGTATTTATATTCAAAGCAAACAATGGCATGAATACATGGAGCAACCCAAATCCAAACAACAATTAGGAATATAATCAAGCTCATCTCCTAAAGCATGGCTTTTCTTTTATTCTCAAATTGACAATATTAGTTTTTTATTTTATTTTCAAATTAGCAAGGGCAATATACAACTTATGTTCAGTGAGTACTACCAAAGTTGCCATGGATTTCATTTATTTCCTTCACTATTTCAGATGAAGGTATTTTTTTCCACTTCCTTAGCATTACCCTAGGCCCAAAGGTATCAATATACTTGTAGTGTAAAGAACTCAAATTCTGTCAAGTTTTCTATACATCAACAAGCAAACAAATTTATTGAAGCATGTAAAACTCTTTTTAGCCTCCTATATTCCTTGCTGGCTAATTCTTCTACATATATATATTAATCATCTGCACCAACAATCCTTACAAGATATGCATCTTGATTACCATTCTCAATTCAGTAATGCTTCTACAATCTAGAAAATTTTGACCTCTTAAAAGTTAAAGATCACAAAGGTTTGTCAAGTCTAATGCACCTTTGTGATATTTAAGAGGTCCTTAATGCTAAGTATTTTTCAAATTTTAATTAGATAACTGACATAAATATGAAAAAAAATATGTAACAGTACTGACCAAGATGGTACAAAACAAAGGAATCTGACTACAGAAAGTTGGAACGCAACTGATAGTGGAAACTCAGTCAGTGGAGAGTACATAATGCCAGACAAGAGGACTAATAACTTACTTTGTGAGCATCTTGTTCCATCATATTCTTTGGCATTCTTTGGTGATCTAGGACAACAATATTACCCTGGTAGTGGGCTCTGTTCAATAAATCATACATCAAGTAAATATCAGTGGCAAGCAAATAGTTTTATAACAACAATTTGAAACTTCCAAGCAAATTATTAATTAGATTAATTTCATAATATAAAGTTTAAAACTTTAAATTCACACTGCATTTCAGTCTTGTATTAGTTTCAGCCACAGAGATTAATGGGGTGAAAAGGGAGTCAGAAAAAAGAATCACCTGTTGAGTCATCAAATGCACCAGGGCGAAATTCAACACTCAGTGGCGGGCCATCTTCTCGATATTCATCACCTAGCTACTCCCTAACAGCAGCAATAGACTCATGTTCATCATTCTCTTCTGAGTATGGATCCATATACAAGCTTTTGTTCTTCCTCTTTCCTTCGAAATCATAATGCTTACCATTTTGAAATGGGTGTCTCCTTGCCTTAGTTTCATAGGTTCCCAGTCTGCAATGATGATCTCTCTTGTGAAGCTGAACTACTTCCTGCAAAGGTGTATTCCATGTTATCATGGTTTACTTTGAACAAGTCGGGATTCCTAAGCTTTGATGCAAGGACAGTTGCAAGATAATCAATGGCATTCACAAACCGTTGATTTTCAACCTCTTTACACTTCAGATGGCGTTGATTATCAATTTTTTTCCACTACCGTTAGAATATTGTTTGACTCCATTAACATCAGATCCGTCATAGGATGCTAGCTTGACCTTGGGTTTAAACACTAATATCTGATATGGTTTGATTTATCGTGCAGGGTTTCAAAGAATCCCCGTGTAGCAACCAGGTTTTGCAATTCTAGTATGAAGAAGAAAATATCAACACATATTGGGCAATCGAAAAAGATGCTGATAGCCATTGCAATTTGTGCAATGGAAATGAAACCATATGAAAATCTATAAACATTCACACAAACCCTTGGAAGACAATCGGGTATTAAAACAGGGCACAAGAAGTATATAATTTGATGTGGAAAATGCAAATAACAGCAACAACATACATCGCATACATCAAATAAGGGCAAACAAATGGGGATGAAAAATAGACCAACGTACCTTAGTGAGCCATGTTGGAAATCCCTTGACCTTGGAGAGCCATGTCAAAAATCCCTTGAGGGGACTTTCGTCGTCTGTCGAAGGCCTATGAGGAGTCGCCCCCTATCCAAAAATTAAATGTGGCGTAGTTGTCCATAATTCCTATATATTTCACCTCATTTTCCCATTTTATCCACTACTACATTACACAAGAGCTTCCTCCGGGCAAGAAATCTGGGCAATAGGATTATGTCGTTCAATATTAACAGTGCAATATTACAATATGTATATAGGAAGAGGGAATATGTGCAAAAAGTAATAGTTAAAACTACATAGGCTGAGACAATAATTTTACATTTAAAAAAATGTGATCATGAGGTTAGGGGTGTGGTGTTCGAACCTCGTGAACTCTCATGGATTTAAGTTGTTTTTCCTCAACATGATCGATGAGAGAATCCATAGCTTTGTTCTACTGCATCATGTCTTTGGAATCTACCGTGCGTGCAGCAACCTCATTGGACTCTTCCACTGACATTTTCACTTACTCGATTCAACTGAAAGTCTACTTGTTTTGCCTCCATCTCCGAGTATTTGTTCATTTCCTCTTCATGTGAGTATCGTTCCTGTTATGGGCCTCTCTTATCTAAAAACAAGAAAGAGAGTAAAGTTTTAATGTGGAATAAATTTATCAAAGAGGGATAATGGTTTGTAAATTACCAATAACGGTTTACAACAAAATAAGGGTAGGGTTAGCAAGAGAATAGCCAATTTTGTATGTAAGAAATAAGAAGTATGTGCCGATGTCAAAGTTTAAGGATATATTGAATATATTTGGTAAGGTTTTGGATTTTTTATAAATTAAAAATTTCTATTATACCCATAGAGAAATTCACAATCACCATATATATGATTTTTAAGTATTAAAGTTTAAGTTTAAATATTCAATTGTAATTATTAATCTTATTTTAATTATAAAATTTAGAAATTTTGTTTGATCAAGATATTATTGAACCTAGGCTTATGAATGACACACAACCACCATGAAAGTTGCAAACATTGCACACAGGAAGCATGGAAGGGATTAGGTGGGTGAGTAGAAAGTTGCAAACATACACAATGAACTGAAACAATTGAACACGTGAAGTAATGCTGTGAAATATGTACAACACAAACATGTCTTCAACAATTGTTTGAATGTTTCCATATATAATAGGAAAAGAGACACAATAAATGATATTGCTGAACAAAATTTCCCAATAGCAGAACAATATTTCTAGACCATCTTCTCCCTTTTGATGAAATACAACATCCATTGACATTTGAAACCATTAATAAATTACAGAATATATGAAATCGCACATTTTTGGCATTTTGAGTGCTGTTGATTTCATGCAGAGCCTTGGTGCCTCTCTCAAGGGCTTCGGGGTCAAAAACTGCTGCGGTAGTCCTCGGATTATCGTTTCTCGCTCTTGTCTCTTCCTTTGGGGTTGCAGGAGTAGTAGGGGGCACATATTTCTCGTTGATGAATTTTGTCAAACACTTCACATGCCTTCTCTGTAAACCCGCATTTTGCATACATGTCTATGAGGGCACTCATCACAAAAACATTGGACTCATATCCACATCTTATTATATGTTGATGGATTTCGACACCCTACGCGAAGGATGGTAGTTGTGCACAGGATGGAATAACAAAAGCAAAAGTGAATTGATTGGGTTTGACACCTGATTTTTGCATTTGGTGAAAGAGTGCCAATCCCTCCGTGGGAGAAACTCCATGCCTTGCATAACCTGCAATCATGACAGTCCAAGAGCACACATTTCTCTCAAGCCTTTGATCGAAAACTCTGTGAGTGTCCACCACATCCCCGCACTTGACATACACATTGACAAGGGTGTTTCCTAAAACTATGTCCCCCATGAATCCTGTCTGAATGATATGAATGTGGACTAATTTGGCCTCTGGTGAGGTTTTTTTCTTAGTGAAACCCTGTAAGAGACACACATAGATGAGAGAATTTTGGACATGGTTGTCTGTAATATTTAAAATGTGCAGAGCCTCCTTCAAACATCCCTCGTTATAGAGTGTTGTGAGACGATGGGCATGAGCGTGATGAGCATTAGCATTGCAGTGTGTTTGACTTACACTAATACTAGTGGCAAACAATCGGAGTTGGAGGTGGTGAAAGATCGTCCCAATGAAAAAAACCATATTCATTTTCTTTCCAAATCCTGAAGGTACTTGGATTTGAATTCACTTCCATGATGTTGCTCCCTCCACTCACCACTCGAAATTTTCATTAGACAATGGGTTTCGAGTGTAAAGCCACGCGTTTATGTGTGAACACGTGATTTTATCATCCAAGCTAATATTGTTATTTTTTTATTTTTAATTTTTTTCATGTTTTGAATATAATATTTTTTTTATGTTTTCAATATAGAGAATTTTTTTATTCAAGGAAACCTTGGTTATATAACATGTTATATAGAGAGATTTGAATTCTCTGTAGGAGGAGTATTTTTTTTAGTAAGAAAAACAACTTTTGTATATTACAAAAAGTTGTGTTAAAGTTATAGGAGATCTAACAATCAAAATATGATCATCATAGTTAAAATTATACTTGGTAAATACTAATAGACCCAACATCCACGGAGAGAGAACCACCCAGAGAACCACCCAACAAAACTGGATCCAATCCAACAAATTTTCAAAACCCAAACATATGATAAACTTCACCAATTTTGAGAGAGTATAAGCTTCCACGTTCAGTTCTATGTAAACATTATTGAAAGATATAAAATAGAAATATTTCATCAAGCATTTAATATTTTCTAACTAGTGATGAAGCTCTAAAGACTTCACTATAACAATATTACTTTCAACTATATAATTGGCATTCATTAAATTCTATTTTCTATGTTTGTAGTTTCAAAATATCTAAAGAGTGGTTTTACAAATCCATATATAAACCTGAAAAAAATGATTTTGCAAATCCATTTACAAGCTTAAACCTCAAAACAATTATAAAAGGATGGCCTTGGATAAATATAGTTGGTATGGCTTGTAGCATTAGGTACAATTGTACAACATTCTTATACATGTATTATAATTCCATCATAGTAATATGGTTAACAATAACCTATCACACCCATCATTATAGCCTAACATGTATGTGAAATGATACACCAAGCCAACTAAATTTTTTGAATTGTAGCATGTCTATTCATTATTACTTCACACCCAAATAGCCTATATATATATATCGTATGTTGTATTATCTCAACATATAATCATAAGAAATGATTGAATTATTTAAATTAATTAATTTTTATGATTTGTAAATGTTTTAAATTGTTGTGTAAAATAAGTAAATGTATTTTGATTAGAAGGAGTATTCGTGGGTGAGGATGGGGTGGTATGAAGAGAAAAAGGTCGTAAGGCTACAAAAGAATGGAAGAGGTAGAAAGTTATTTGACTACTTCGCGAGTCCATTGGAAGGCTTGGGGTCAAATTTCATCTCTCCAATTTTGTGCTTCTTTTCGAGAGATTACACAGGAAAGCCTCTTCCTTTTGACTCTAGGTTATCTTAAGAAGGAGAAAACAACTTTGGTTTAGGTTACTATAGAAACCCAAACTTCATTCCAAGAGTTAATGTCATGAATAAATATGAATACCCTTCTAGGGAAAAGGGAAAGGTATTATGAAAGTCCCTCATAACAAGTTTTATTTTACAAAGGGACAAGGTGAGGGTTTTACCTTGAATGATTAGGGAAATAGGGATCCTCTATCATTTGGTGGAGATCAGTTAGATATGAACAAAAGCCAATGTATCACTTAGAGGAATACAAGGCTCCCCATGAGTAGTGATAATGGTCAGGGTACTCATATAAGATAAAGTAATGGTCCTCACTGGAAACTCACATTAGTGATATCAACATCATATAACAATCGACCTACCTTAGTAGATATATCACTAAAGGCTTTGATTGAAATGTCTAGTCGCAATCACCAAGGAAAAAGTTTCAAGACTAAAATGACAATAGTTGAGAGTCAAAGGCAATAAATCATTCAAAGGGGTCCATGTTGAAGAAAACAAGGACAAGAATTGTTAAACAGTGTGAAGAGAAGCCAAGGTTGGTTGTGGAGGAGGGAATCATGCTTGAGGCATTCTACACTACTAAAGACAAGCCTTAGTTGGGAAATTCCATGAGATAATTATTTATGAAATTATACAAAGACATTGGATGGAATCAAATTGTTTACGCCTAACAATGCATCCACCAATACAATACAATACATCCACCAATATAATGGAATGCTTTACGCCCAACAATACATCCACCCAACCTTTTTAATGGAGTGCTTTATGCCCAACCAAATTATTAAGCTTGCTTCAGACAGAAATTGACGATATAGCTAACACTAGGATATTTACCTACCCTCCCTCATAACTCCTACCTCCTCACATGCGATATTAACCTACTTACCTGCGATATTAACCTGCCTACATAAGCTTCAATATTATAACAATATTATTAGGAAAAAGATAAAATTTTGCAGTAAAAATGAAACTTACCAACGATTTTAACCTAGTTACCTACGTTTCAGCACTATAACGAGGCAAAATTTATCAATTCACAGTAAACCAAGAAACTTACCAGGGTTTTTATGAGGGAAGAAGGAGATATTGACTCTAGAGTTGCAGAATTCGTGGCCCACCTCTTCAAGAGCCCCTGGGTTCTCTTCAATGTTTTTTTATCCATGCAGTGATGGCAATTAAATACCAAAATTATAAACAGATTTTTATGTTCTCTCCGAAATTATGTTCTCTCCAATCTTTAGTATACAAATACTTTTTATACATTTAAGATAAATATAATGCTATGAGATTTATATATTTTAAAATTAATTGTTACAAAATTTTAAAACAAGATAAAATGAAAAAAAATAGACAAACACAAGGTTAAAAACACAAAAACATAGACATTAGGTTATACGAAGAAGAAACTTGTCATGTGAAGGAGAGTAAATCAAGAAACATATCAGCTAAAATTGTTTTTCTATGACAAGTATCTAGGGAGGAGCTAGCCTATTAATTATTTGTATCAATGATGTAAGTTTAAACACATAGTCCATATTAGATAATGCCTTCTAGAGAGTGTCATACATTGACAAGGCCCTAGGTTTAATCTTGTGTGGGGTCAACCTACTCCTAGTAATGTTCACCATTGAAGAAAATGTAGGTTCACTCTTAAAATCCAAGGCCAAAGAACTCATAGTATAAGGAAGGACTCTAGTAATGTATTTGTGAGTAAGTAGGTGTCATACATAAATGACTCTTTTAAGCAAATTGATTGTCCTAAAACTTCTTGATGTAGCACAATATGGAGCTTGTGTGGATTGGTGGCTATCAATTAATGTCTTAACCACTTCCTCCTTGTTCTTAGCCATTTTCATGCTTATTTAGAAGTGGTTAAACCTTAGAGACCACATCATGGATGTTACTAATGATGCGTGCTAGCCTTGAGTCTATTTTTGGCATGAAATCACACATGTGGAATTCTCTTCCATTTCCAGTGTGGACCAATTCTTCTTTGAAGACTTATGTTTGTAGGCATCAGCAAATCAACAACCAAAACAGCATGTCAAACAAGCCCAAGGTATATTGATTAGTGATGTTCTCAATACTGATTTGGATATTGAAATATCTAAGGAAAAAGTGCAAGTACCCCTCATTGAACTTATGAAATCCCAGTCCAAATAGTTTGAATGAAAAATATATTAGAGTTGAAAGAGACCAAGGAGATGTCAGTTGTGTCAAGGTGTGAACCAAGGAGGAGGGAACGGTACTCATTCTTCATTCTATGTTATTTTATTGGTCAATGATCTTGTTTTTGTAACTCATGGGATATTCAAAACTGCCAACCTTCTTGGATTAACTAAATAATGTCAACACTTCAAAGATTGTGCCTATGAACTTCCTTGTTTAATTTACTACTACCTACATTATTATATGTTTGTGCTTGGTTGGGTCGACACTATGACCAGTCATGTCATGCTTACTTTCTTTTACTTATGTGCATCATACTATATTTTTCCTTAACGAATATTAGATTAATTACCTCAAGCACATTGAAGGAAGATGTGGGTTTATACAACCTTTTGACTTCCTTCCTTCGTCAGGCATGCAAATATTGGGTTGCTGCATAATTGTATGCTTGACTTAGTAGCCTCAAACAATGTAATTCCCCTCGATGTTAAGCAGAAGCTTGGCCTTCAAATATCCATACCTTATTATTATATGTGCTACGGACCCAAGGAAAATCAAGGCCCATGTATTGATCAAAGACTTATAGGTAAGACTTGCTACATACTTGGATGTTGGATTTTTTATGGATAGTTGGTGTCATTGATGTTCCAGATCCAAGGGGTATGTTTCTCTCTAGGAAATGGGTAGTAAATTTAGGAGGAAGCATTCAATTCGAAAAAGTTATAAACCTGAATATTATGTTCATTGAGATTTGTATGCCCTTAGTTGCACATTTTTGCAAGATAAATAGTTAATCGCCATAAGGAGATAATATTTACCTTCTAACAGTGACAAACTAGTGATGAATTCCATAGATACCTCTTCTCACTTATGGTTAGTAGTTCCAAATAATAAATTTCATAACCATAAAAATCTAGTTAAATAGGATATAGTTGAAATCCCATAAGGATAAAAATATAATGATGATAATGAATGTGATGATTGATACAAATACTTGTGACATTTTAAATACCATTGAATGGTCACAAGGTATGATAGGACTCAACTCTTTGAGACTTATACTATTTATTATACACCAACACACACTTAATATGTATGATTTATGTTCGTTAAATTTGCAGTGGCATTATGTTGGAGAATACTAAGATGAGGAACATTGTATGCCTTATTGTTTTGGAAAATATGACATTCTTTTGTAAATTACTCAATACCAAATGCCATTATCAACCAACAAAAGTTGAGGAGACATTCCTATGAGTTTTTTACAAACCCACGTGACTCACCAAGGGACATGTATCTAATGAGATGATTTCCAAACAAAAAATGATGGCATGTTAAAGGTTATGGAACCATTATTGGTATTCTATGGCTAGTGCCAATGCTAGTAGGTTCCTAGTTCAAATAATCTTGTGTGAGGTGCACTAATCTATGCCAATGGGTTTATTAGGGATTCCATCAAGGAATGTTGGGAAGCATCATAGATTTCCTTGCAAAGTTACCCTTGGAAAAAAACACAAGGCTACATTACAGACAATACATAGGAAATGCCAAATTTCTTTATACCAAACTAAATTAACCACCAAAAACTTGGATGTAGATGTTGAATATCTAAAGTTATACTTAAAATTTGTTAACATTCATCCAAGGAAACAAAAAATAAAAATACTATGCATATATATTGTTGTCATATCGATAAAAAAGATATTTTAAACCTAGTTGATGGGACCAAGGGACTAAGAAAGAGAATTTAAAAAAATACATTTAAATCCCAAAGTTGTTCAGAAAGAAATCAAATGGTACTGCTAAATACATGATATGTTATATCCCAGAAGTGGTTTAGACATATGCAAGGTAAATACCCAAAAAAAGAAAAAATGCATCTAAGGAAGAGTTTTAGTTGCAAAAGTATAGTATATCTGCTTGGTATTGGATGCTTCTTGCATCAAAGTCATCAACAAATAAGGGTTGTTTTAGCAATGGAAAGATTTATATAAGCATCAGCAGGATATGGTTTATAAAGGTTAGTTTAAACTCTAGACTAAAAAACAATCATAATATCATGCATAAAAAGCATTATCAAAAACTTTCAATAGGAATATTGCTTGCAACAATTTTACTTCACACCCATTAGAAATAGTTATGCACCATTCACTAACATGAATGAACATATTTTTAATGATAAGGTTTGACGTGATCTGCATCCATTTTCAACGTGGAAAAGTTTTGTGTCAGTCAAGAGAGAAAGGTTGTACAGGATGAGAGCATTCGGTGCACAACACAGAATACCTATCGCTTCTAGGGCACCATCAGTCAACTTTCTACGTTGCAATTATCTAGTGATCAACAAACACCCTCAATAACATAAGTATCAAACTAATGTAAGCATGAAATGTGCTCTGAAATATATTCCACTATCCAGGTTATTTGAACTTAAGTAATTTGAAACACTAAAGAAATTGAACCACTTAACCACAACCAAATAGAGAAATCTCTTTCAAGTCGCAGCCTAGATAAGCGAGCAGTTCACTAACAAACTCATCGGTGACACCTACTATCCCTGCCACTGATAACAAATCCAAGTTTTGCATTTTTTAATGCAGGAAAAATCTTGAAGGCTTCTAGCTACTAGCATGACTCCATACACAATTCCTTAATTATTGGTGCCAGTCTGTTGCCATTAGGATTCATGTCATGTAATTTTTAAGGTCATTTATATGTTATTATAGTCATTTCGATGACAGAAGGGTCGTTTAGATGTCATTATAGACATTTAGGTGCCATTAGAATCAGTTAGGATCCAAAATTGCTACCACATGCATAATCATCGTTGACATCTACATTGTCATCATCATCATACAATAAATCAACATCATCATCGTCGTCGTAGTCATCATCAATGTAATTGTGATAATTATGAGCAAGGAGCCCTACTACCTCACAAGAATTGATGATATAGTCTTATACTTATCAAATCATATCCATACGCTCCATCATAATTATCGTAATGCATCATCGTAATGTTGTTAGGGCCAATCATGTGCCATTATGGTCTATCAAATGTTGTTGGGGACACTCAAATGTCATTAGAGAAATTCAGGTGATAAATTAAGATAATTTACCCCTCGTTAGGATTAATCAAGATCCAAAAGTTCCATGATTATGATCATTTAGGTGCCACTATGATAAATCAATACCAAAAGTACTATCACATGAATCATGATCATTGGCATTGACATTAATATATCTAGCATTATGTCGGACGGTTTTTGAACACAATTCCTAGCTCTAAACCTAGTGCAATTCCTAGCGCGGTTCCTTTCGAATTTTCTGGCATTATTCCAGGCACTATACTTGGCGCTATGTTGGATGTTTTCTAGGTGCAATTCTTGGCTCTATACTTCATGCTGTGTTGGATGTTTTTCCTACTAAAATTCATGGCACAATTCTTGTCGCTAACCCTATATTAAGATATGGTGATATGCTATTCAAGACATTTTTTTGGAGGCTATTTTGGGCGTTATATGGGATGTTTTTTTGGACGCTAATTGGGATTCTAATTGGGATGGTAATTGTGATTCTAATTGGGATGCTAATTGTGACGTTAATTGGGATGTTAATTAGCGTCCACAATAGCGCCAACTTTTAAAACAGGACGCTAATCGGGATGCTAATTGGGACGCTACTTGGGATGCTAATTAGGACGCTAAGTGGGACGTTAATTGGGACACTAATTGGGATGTTAATTAGCGTCCAAAATAGCATCAGCTTTCAAAAATGGACACAAATAACGCCATTAAAAGCGCCAACTCGTGGAAAAGTGTCCACTTTTTCCAAAAAATGATGAAAAATACACTAAAGGTGATAGTGGACGCTAAAAAGGAAGCTAAAAGAGACGCTAATCATAAGGTTTTGTTGTAGTGATTTTAATTTGTCAATTTGCAGAAGCCAGTTGGTGGCTTTTGGGGATGCTTTAAAGATAGGGCCTCCTAAATATTTGAAAGATTCCCACTGAGTTTTCCCTTATATTTCCAGTATTCTGGAGATATATGACATCTCTTTTGGATTGCAGTTCCAACCATATATTTGGATTTTCATGTAATTGATCTGATTGCCTGAAGCTTCTTGATATAAATCTAGCTCTTTTTTGAAGTTTTTGGCTAAGTGGACACTTTCTCCTCCCAAAAGGATAGTGTTGTCAGTGAATTGAGAATGATTAACATATTTAACTCCACGATCTATATGGAGACCTATAAGCTCTTGATGATGTTGGCTCTGATCTAACTGGAAACTGAGCACCAAAGCTTGAATAGCGTAGAGAAGAGGAGAGAGAGGGAAGCCTTGTCGAAGACCATGGGAGGCTTGAAAAAATCTTGTTTCTTGGTCGTTGACCAAAGGAGCGATCCAGGGACCTCCAATACAATCCTTTATCTAGGTAATAAAGGTTGGGTCAAAGCCAAAGCGGTGCAAGACCTGAAACAGAAATCCATGTCTAACTTTGTCAAACGCATTAGCTAAATCTAATTTAATGACCATACATTTTTCTCGGTGTTGTAGACTAGAATGGATTTCCTCCTAAATGAAAATAATTTTATCAGTAATATGCCTCCCTTTTATGAATCCCCCTTGGTTCTTAGGAATTATGGAGGGAAGGACATCTTTTAGCCTGTTAGCCATGACTTTGGCGATTATTTTGTAACCAATGTTGCAAAGAGAATTGGCCTAAAACGATCGAAGGAGATGGCCCCTTTTTCTTTTGGAATGAGGGAAAGAAAGGCTGAGTCAGTGCTTCCTCCAATCTTGTTACAAGCCTGGGATTTCAAGACCATTTTGTGGAGATCGGTTTTAATTCCCTTCCAACGCGATATGACGAACCTGGATGTGAATCCATGTGGCCTTGGGGATTTATCTGGTTCCATGTTAACTAAAGCTTTCTTAATTTATTTTTTTGAAACTGGAGCGGTGAGAGCTCTATTCATTTCCTGATTGATCTTGGTTGTGATCAGTTTTAGAGCTGAATAGATGGGATCAACCCCAAGAGGTCTTTCTTCTGTGTAAATGTTCTTGAAATGAGCGTGGGTTTAATGCTTGATTCCTTCAAAATATCAGATTACTTGGTATTGCATGTGAATTTCCTTGACCGATTTAAATTACTTACAACACCCAGCGTGCTTATGAAAGAAGAGGGTATTCTTACCCCTAGTCTTCAGCAAGAGACATCTAGATTTTTGTCTCCAATACTCCTCCTCTAGTCTACAAGCTGAGTGGAGGGCACGTTGGAGGATACTTCCTTTTCTAGACTTTCCACATTGACTATTTGATCTGCTAACTGAAGTTGGCGTTGCTCCAAAAGTTGTTGTGCTTCAATTCTTTGCTTAAGAGGGGCCTTGAGGGTCTTAGCCCAAGCTTTTAGAGAAACTTTGAGTTTTCTAAGTTTTTCCTCCCAAACAAAAAAGGGAGAACCCGAACCAAACTGACTGGACTATATACTGAAATCCATCCTGTTGGATCCATGTTGGACTGAATTGAAAAGGGATAGGACCCATATTTTGATCCTTGGAGAGTTCCAGGAGGATTGGCTTATGATCAAAGACATTGAAAGGAAGGATTGAAGAATCGACACCGAATCCCAATATGAGAAGAGATTGTTGTACCATAAATCTGTCGAGCCTTAATGTATGGCCAGGCCCAATTCTTCTATTTGACCAGGTAAAAGGACATTGGGTTGGTTTGATGTCTTATAGGTCCCAATCCATAATTATATCATCAACAACTTCTTGCAATGGGTCTCTAACTATTGACCCCCCTTTTTTTATTTGGTGGAGAGGGCGATATTTAAGTCCCTGGCTAGAATTAAATTCTCAGGCTGATGGGAACTTAGGAATTCCTGGATAAGGTTCCAACAATCTTTTTTTTTCCTGAAAAAAGGACCGATACATAGATATTTAGGAGACTTACCAGATGGTATGATTCTTTGTGATAGAGACTTGTGAATATCCAATGATTGCAAGAGGAGGAATGTACTAGATCAAATTTGACTGAGTTCCATAATGTGCCAATCCCTCCAGAATCTCCTATAGCACTCACAACGACACCTTCTCCAATTTTCCAGAAGGAATGATTGGCTTGAAGGAACTCATGTTCCTCCAATTTGGTCTCTTGGACAAGTAAGACTTCGGGAGTGGAGATGCAAATCAAAACCTTCATTGCTTCTACTTTCTTTCTTCTCCCTAATCCCCTACAGTTCTAGGAGACAACCTTCATTACTTAACTTTTGGGAAGTGGGAAGCCCCTTTGGGGGCCTAGCCTTTTTTCCTTGTTATTCTTGAATGGATTATTCCTTCTAATGTTGCTTGGGATCCTTTCAATTTGTCTCTGTAAGTAGCTTCCTCTCTTCGTTCTTATCTGATTTCCTTCTTCTTCTTGCTAATTTGAGGGACGTTTGAGAGGGACCCACTTCTCCTTCATCCTCTTTCGACGAATCTTCCTATGTTTCTGGCTCTTGTGAGTCACACTGAGTTATAGCTTCATGGATCTGGGGATTGTGTTGTTTTGGGGTTTTATCAGGAGAACCCTTTCCTTCTGTCCTTAAATTTTTTGGCGAGGAGGTCCTTACTATTGCTTCTTCGACTGAATTTGCTTCTTCCGTTGAACCTTCCAAAGCAACAAATTTGTTGCATGTTTCCATCTAGGACTTTCGGTTTATATCTTACTTTCTAAACAGAGGAGGGTTAGGGTTTCTCCCCTCTCTTCTCAGCGAGGGCTTGGGGTTTGCCTTTGGTTGCTTTGCTTGTTGCCAACCTTCTTCAACTTCCTTTTTCGGTTGAACTTGCGGGATTTTTGGACAATTCTTCTGAAAATGCCCATATTCATGGCTATGTCTACCTTTGAACGATAATTGTTCATAATCCAATTTTTGGTAGTGTTTCCAGTCTCCCACCGTTAACTTAATAGCTTATGGTAATCTGGCTTCCAGATTGACTTCTACACATATTCTAGCACAAGAATACTTATCTTTTGGATTTGCTTTGTTGATGTACTTATCTAGCTCGTTGTCGATAGTCTGCAGGGATGGAGGCGTCCATCAGTGGATTGGTAGGTTTGGAAGGTGAACCCAAACCGGAACTGCTTTAGGGATGTCTACTGTTGGATCAAAGTCGTGCGTCCACCGATTTAGATAGAGCCCTTGAGGACCCATAAAGTAAGGTCCATTGCGGAAGACAAGATCACGATCTTCTTTAGAGATGAATTCGAACAGAAAAAGCCCATGACCTACAACATAGCAGGTAACGTTGTCAGAGATCAGCGGTTGCCATTTTTTCTGGATCCAATTATCTATGGTTTTCATAGACAACCAAAGACCAGTAAATTGTCCGACTAGCGCGCGATCTTCCAAGGACACGACGATTTGCATGGGTTGATCCGAAGGAAGATCGATGGTCGAGATCTCATCCAATTTCTTCACAAACTTGGGAGGTGGTGCAGCGATGGACTTCAAGCTCTAGCTGGAGACAAGCCGCTTGAAAGGTTCAACATCTACAGGGGAAGAAGAGGGAGGTGACGGTGCATCGCCTCTAGCAATGCTCATGGCAAAACCTAGCAAAGCAATCAGTGAGAGACAACAATATTGTTAATCACTAGGGAGGTAATGTTATTGTATGAGCTGCATTTTTTTCCCATTTTTTTTCATTTTGATTATTACTAAAACAAATTATTATTATTTAATCAACCAATTAAAGGAATTAACATTGGATAAAGACAAGCTTCACTAGAGCACGATCCAAATGATTCTTTGAAGCTAAAATAATTATTTTCATTAAAACAAAAAAATATCAAACTAGTATGTTGGACAAGATAATGCTTTCATTAAAACATAATAGATAAATTTTTATTAAATCCCACAAGGCACCTAGAAAACAAATATCAAACTAGTTTTTTGGAGTATATAATGCGGTGAGCGTGGATCGAACACGCGACCTTCAGATCTTCAGTCTGACGCTCTCCCAACTGAGCTATCCCCGCTTATTGATTACACACCGTAACACGCTTTTCCTGTTACTGAGAACTGAATAGACATTTCATTGGGTACTCCACATAGTACTCCATTTTTTGTCCTTTTGGGGAATAGGGATTTCATGATATATATATATATATAATCAATGATTGTTTGAATAAAATGATTTGATTCAAGGCATTTTCTTCGTGAGTTTCTTTGGTCAAACCCAACACGCCATAAGTTCATAATAACATTTGATTCAAGGCATTTTCTTCCTGAGTTTCTTTGGTCAAACCCAACACGCCATAAGTTCATAATAACACGCAAACTGAACAAGTTTTCAAGCTTATTTAAATAAAACAATTTTGACAAATCATATCTGCAGAAATTTAATTCATGTATCAACACAAATATCTGCGTCTGCCGGGAGTCGAACCCGGGTCTATTGCTTGGAAGGCAATTATCCTAACCGTTGGACTACAAACGCATTGTTGGCATTCTATGTTTTCCAAGTTATACTAGTCCAGTATAGTAACATTACGATTAGAAAATGCAATAAGCGTCGCCTGAGAGATTCGAACTCTCGCGGGGAAACCCCATGTACTTAGCAGGCACACGCCTTAACCACTCGGCCAAAGCGACGAGAATATTATCATTCAGCTTCATTTTGATTGACGAAAGTGTAGGGATTGGTTACGGTTACTCTTCGGGTCCTTACATAAAAGGTTAATGCTTCCTTCCGTCTCATTATTTAAGTTGATTTTGTGTATGTTTTTATTATTTAGAATGAAGCCAATAGATTAGATAATTTCCTCAACACTAGTCTATAATAAAAATATATATATCATATTTACGTGATATGTAGTATTTTCAGTGAATTAAGTATTAAAAGGGTCGTTCTTTATTTATCTATATATTTACATATTTTCAAGGGTCACGGAAGGTAAATACCTAAAAAGTAACTGATCCAAACCAAACCTCACAAACACTATTAGGAGTTTAGGTTAGGTGTGAAGAAATCAATATATTTGGATGCATCTTCTTTACCTTTCTTGCAAGTGATATGAATAATTATAAAATAAATTTCAAGATTGTTGTAATCAAAATAGTATGATTTGAGTACGAATATGATTCGATACGGAAAAAATACATAACGAAAAAATCTAGTATGGAAAAAATACGGGAGTAGGTTGCTTATAGATTTTTTTTTTTTAAACTTATTTTTCAAAGTTATTTCTGTTTAAATATACATAAAACATTCAATATTTGCATATAAGTTCCCCACCGCGGGTGAACATAGGATCAGGATTGGGAGAAAATGGGAGGCACATGGATGGGCTCTCTACCTCCACTGCCAACACCTCACCACCCACATAACCTCTCTGCCATTCACGCGTCCCACATGCACTTTCAACTTTCTCTCCACCGCAGGGATCCTCATGCATCCTTTGTTCGGCGATAGCATTATAAGAGCGGGATGATGAAAGGTACGTTCCATCAGACTTCAATCACCTCCTCCGGAACCCGAACTATGATGATTTCGACAGGGATGGATCGAGGGTGTGAGTCGCACGTCTCCGCCACGCAAACTAATTATACCACCCTCCTGTTTTATTTGGCACCTCACCAACTCCATGGGATTGCCTCCTCCCACTGCACCCTCGAGCTCGCAGAAAATGGTCTACATTATCTGCGTCTTCTAAGGTGGTGGCAGTCTATGGAAGAGAGGCATATGCAAGGCGCTGAGATTACAGCTCTCGAGCTCCCTTAAGCTTCTGTTAACCCTGGTAAGCATCCCTCTCATCCTGCCTTTGTTTTTCTGCTTCATCCCTGAAGCGACTGGCTTGTTCCTCTCTAGCTTATTAAGCTCTGTCCTCCTGCTTTCTTCATTACTGTCACTCTGCCCCGCTATTCTACTGGGTCTGTCAAGCCTTCCCCGACCTTGTTCTATTTCATGCTCAAGTTGTTTGCCTCCTGCCTCCCATTATGCCTCCTCGTAGAAGTTCCCGTGATGTCTCCTCCCCTCCTGGGCCTAGCAAGCATAACCCGATGAGCCCTCCCCTCCACTTCCAGAAGATGATCGTTGACAAAAGCAAGCACTTCAAGCGCGAATTCCTTTAACATGTCTAAGCCACCATCCAGGACGTTGAGTGCGAAGCGGAGCTTGAAGCCATTTTCTTGGGACTTGAGGCAATCAAAACTAAGTTTAAAGACTTAGTCCCCGACCCTGGCACCTCCAGAGGCAAGCTAACTCTTTATTAATAATCGTTAGATCTTTAGTGGTCACATAAATTTAATCTTGGCGGAACTTTCACAAAGATCAGAGCCAACAAGAGACAAGTGGAAACATACAAGATAATCAAATAGATCTATATCAATGACCAATGAGAAAGTTAATAACTTGAATTACACAATGTTTATGGGAAAGGAAAACACTTTGTACTAAAAAAATGAGGGAAAGGATACAACCATAAAGCCTTGGTGTTGAGAGTCTTTCCCAATGGAGTCTTGCCTCAAAGAAGAGCCACAAAGAAAAATATTAGACCTAATTTATTCAACATTTACTTTCTCTCATTCTAACCCCCTTGTCCCATGAGATGAAGCTTCATTTATACGCCAAAGGATATGTGGAAGGGAAGAGAGAACGAAGGGAGAAGGGACGAGGTGGTATCCTACCAAAGCGGAGGCAAGTGAGGTCCATCCTATCAGGAAGGGATTATCCTCCACAAGGGTCTCCTTCAAGAGGCTTCACGAAAGTTCTATTTTTTCCCTTTGTACAGTCTTTAACGCTCTTTATACATATGCAAAAGGCGTTGGTAGTGCATTATACTATGGTGAAAGGTGCACCAACACACTTTGATAGAAGGAAATGTGCATCAACCTCTCTAGATATGGTTTTTTCGCAAGGAAAAAACTTCAGAGATCATCTTCCACAAAGGTTTCGTCAATCACTTTAGGGATTGAGACAACAAAAGGTTGTACAAGGTTCGTGGTCATGGGGAAGATGAAAATTTCGTGTAACAACGAGCTCTCAATCGAACCCTGTTGGAAGCCTCCCTCCTCTACATGTTTGGAACTACCAACACACCCAAGGATATGCTCAGAACCAAGCTACCCTAAGCCTATGCACAACATCAACTATATAATAATGTTAGGGGGTTCATGCACATCCAAGTTATGCTTTAGTTGGATAATGTTTGCCAACATTACTATGTTTTGTGAATCGTTTGTGGTGGATTGAGCTAGTAACCATTTGGGTGGCAGAGTGAACTCCCAACTAAGCCCTCATTCGACCATCATCCTCCATGTTCTACCATCACTCCTTGTCCTCCCATAAGTTTTACTACTTAGTAAAGAGGACTCTATATATTTTACATCTTTCTAAATTCAGAATTATAAT
>LPNX010669458.1:0-50150 GCA_001517045.1 Pseudotsuga menziesii | reverse complement strand
ATATTGGCTAATCTTTCATTCTATTAGAAAGAATCTTGTAAAAACTTGGAAAATCATTCACTAAATTATAATATATTGTAAAATCTTGGCGAATATTTAATTGTATAATTAAATATTGTAAAAACTTGGTGAATATTTCATCAAATTATAAAACCTTGTAACCTCTTGGTGAATATTTTTTCTATGAAGACACAACCTTTTATTATGCACATTACTAAGGTAGTGCAATAGAAGATCGTATACTAGAGATTGACTCTCTTGACTCCTATACCCTCAAATGAGCAAATGCATGAAGGGGGAGAGGAGGAATTTATTTATACATTTCCCAAGCCATATTGGGTCACTCACAACTAGAGGCATTAGTGAAACACAACTACACTAACTAGATTCAGAGCAAGTGCGAAATCCACTTTTTATCTCGTCCCTTAATCGTCCAATATACATGTGGGGACCCAAATCTTGACATACCGACAAACTGATAGAATTGAACACTTTACAATGTGGACTAATTATGGCATCCACCAACCATTATTTCAATTTTGATTATTATCGAGACCCGAAACATTAATATAGTGTATGAATTCCCAGTTATCTTATTTTCCAAATCTCTCATTTTTAAGCTACCCTATAAGAAGAAAGTAACATGCTTATTTGTTTATAGATACAAATGCCAGTTTTTCCCTACTTTTGTTGACAATAAAAATATAAATTATGTCAGTTGATTTAGACTTTTTAGAGATAGTTAGAAACTTGCAATGATTATTAGAAATAAGAACATACACTAACAAGAATATAAATCACATTAATGCATCATCACACATATCATCAAAACTACTCAGTTAAAGACTATTTTTTCTTAAATAAACTGAGGAGGTATTTGTATCCATGTCCTTGAAATTTTTGAAAGCATGCAAAATGTGGTGAAATTGTTTTAGCACCCTCATTTAATGCAAAAGGCTAGATATCAAATGAATAATGGTATACATCTCACATCAAACATTCCCTGTACATATTATATAAAATCATGATGGAAATGAAGTATTGTGTTCCAACTAAATCATATATTTATCATACATAACTAGATCCATTTTTGGATGATGATAGAAATTACACATTAAACAATCACCAAAAAACATTTTACTTCTGAATGACCCTTAGAAAAAAATATATTGTAAAACAAGTACCGACCCCAACAAATTTAGGTCACAAATAAAATTGATAAACTTGGCAATATGAATAAAAAATATACCAGTCATGAACTTCTCAATACAAATAAAATAATCTACCAAAATGCTTTGGACAACTCTACAAGAAGACAATGAAAATAATGCCATTCCACTATAGCCTGCCATTATAATCGGTGTGAATTCATTTATATTACAAACATCCCAAACATCAACAATACTAGACATAAAATATGAACATATACACTCTCATTAATGCCTTAGGTCCAATAATAATTACAGATCAAGATCCAAATAAAAACACAATTTAAACAATTGGTTCAAATTCAATTCGAATATATAAAAACCATGTGGCTTCTCTCCATCAAGAGTAGCATCCACTAAAACGATATAAATTACAGTCAATAGTTTAAACATGAGAAGGCATAAATAAATCATATATTTTGAGCTCTATAACACTTTCATGGAACCAATACTTCTATGATAGGATAAAACCCTAATAACACCAAATGAACCCTAAGAATAAAAAATGCCATAGAATTCAACAAGCCTAAAAAAACATCCATGATAAAAGGTAAGTTTACAATATTCTATTGTAATTGTGGACAACAAGCACAAAAACCATGATAAAAAACATACCACGTTAATTATTGGATAAAAAGCATGATGCAAGTTTGTATTCTCTAATAAATTGCATGTGCAACATGCGCCTTCAATACTTGAGCTTTCGACAATGAAGATGTTATGCAAAGATTAAATTGTTGATAAAAATAAGAATGAAAAGTGGAACCACATCAACTAGAACCTTCACCCTGCAAGCACAATGCGATGTGGGTGAACCATGAACCACTGTAGCATTTATGTAGAACAAAATTGCCCTTGATTTCCCCTCTAATACAAGAAATCGAGGGCTTAAAGAAGTTATCACATGAAATTGGCTAAAAATACAGGTGAATGCAACCATATGTCTAAATATTAAGGAAAATGAAGGGAAAAATAACACTTGGGAGCCTCCATTACTAAAAATTGGGGGCGAATGAATGCCTTCACTAGATATTTTCTAGAAATTGGGTGCTAAAGATAGATTGGAGGGAGATTTTTCTATGACGAAAATAATTTTTTTCATTTCCTCATTAATATATGAGAGGCTATTCCTTTTGGAATTATTTTTTTTCTAATAAATATTGGGCAAATATATTTGAGTTGAAAAAACCTTTTCCATATAAGAAAATAGCCCACTAAATTTTTGTAACTCCCTTAATATAGCCCACGGGCTATTTATAGCCCACGGGCTATTTATAGCCCCTAAAATTATCCATGAAATTAATATTTTAAAGATCTGTTATTGTTACTCAATATTGCTACACAAAAATATATAAATAGTAACATATAATAATCTTTATGTTGATTTTTGTGAGTATGTTTGTTAGTTACGCATCTCATACTCCTATGCCACCTTACTAATTCCATTGATATCTCCTAATGCAACTCCTTAATTTCATCAGTTCCCTCTAAAAGTAATTGTTTTAGAATATATATATTCACACTTGACTGTTGAAGGGAAATAATTTGAATGGAGAGGAGGTAAGTTTTGCACTCTTCCTACCTAGATTCAAATTCCTAATGATACATTGGCTCATTACGATAAGGATAGAAAGGTAGGCACCTCTTTGAGTAGTACCCCTATATTGGGTACGTCTCTGGACGTCTTGACCCTTGCTAAGTCATACTTTTCCTACTAAGTGTTGACTTGAGAGTTGGTATCACTAACCTAGGGTTTATAGTGGCAAGTAGCAAGATTCAACCATGTTGCCATGAAATCTAAATTTCCATATGTGTGTATGTGTGAAAGTAATTTCTTATAGTAACAAAAAAAACTCCTAATTTCTTTTACAATAACGAGTAAGTATTTTTTATTAAAAGAGTTGTGGAAGACCATGTAGCAAAAAATTACATACATTTTTTCATTGCCACAAATAGTTTTGAGAGTTGAAGAAATGAACAAAATTCTTGCACGAAATGCTTATAAAATGTCAAATAAATTGATTCACTAGGAAACCTATAACTAAGTTGCCTTACATTTTGACCAAGCAAAAAAATGCAATTGAAATACATAAAAGCAAGTTCTAGTTTTCACTGAAACAATGGCCAATGTGGTCTTCCTCCATATATCGATCATCTTGCCTAGGTCCGAAGCTAGGCCTAGTGAGAGGTTGTTCAATAATTTTCATGACAATTTGTTAGGCCAATTCATTGTCCATGAACTTAGAACCGACATAAATTAAAGGCTAACTTGTGGTAGATTGGCTTTGACCTATGAGCAAATCCAAGGATTAAGTGTTGCATGGCGTGCAACTACATTCCAAGCAGAAGGACTATACTAGTAAAAAATGCAAAAAAGGGATATTTCTACCTCTAAGTTGGCCAATACTCCAAAGGGACTTACCCCCTCGGTTAACTTGTTAGCAACCCCTATCACTTTCATTGTTTGCTTGAGGAGGAAAAATTTTGGCGCATTTCCTTGCAAAATGCTTATATTCATGACAAATTTTGCATTGAAAGACACTACTCATAATCCAGCTTTTGAATGTGAATCCATATATCCATTAAAGATTGATTGCTTAAGGAAAACCTTTCTCCATATTAACCTCTGCATACACATGTAAACATAAAGTTTTTAGACTCAAATATATATTGTAAACATAAAGTTTTTCGACTCAAATATATCAATATATTGATCCACAGAGTTGCTAATAGCTACCGAATATTCATTTATCCAACAATGAAGTGGAAAATAAAGAAGTCCACACATACTAGGAGTTTCAATGGAACATCTTGAGATCTCAAGATAGAAAACTTAAAACCACTAATTCAAGTACCCCATAAAATAAGACCCACCTTTGAAAACTGAGGTCTCCGACTTTGTTGCAAATCTCCCAAAATAAAATAAGATGCTAGTGGACACGTTCAGTTCTTATTGACCCTGCACGGGACGCATTTTGAAAGAACAATGTGGTGAGCATGGATTGAACACGCAACATTCAGATCTTCAGTCTGACGCTCTCCCAACTGAGCTATCCCCTCTTATTGATTACACACCATAATTAGATTTTCCCCTTTTTCAGAACTGAATAGATATTTCATTGTAAAAAAAATCAGATGGTTCTTATATTTAAATTAACAATATGATATGAATTTTGTAGGGTAGGATAGAATGCCATCACAACCAACCATTTTTGTTTGGAGCAGAATTTCAATAAATGATTGTGAAATTACTATGGAATATAATTTGTTTCAATAAAAATTGTAATATACATATTAAAAAAATCTATGCAGGTATAATTTGAAATTGTTATATATATATTAAAAAAAAGTAAATCTAGGATTTCCATACTCCTCATGTGGAACCATAAAAAAGAACCCTTTCACCCATACTTCATTGATACTAATGCTGCAAAACATGGAATTGTAGGATGTAGGAGAATGAACTAAGTCACCCAAATGATCAAAAAGTGTAGAAGTTTCATCATGGTAAGGATCCATATGGGTAGTATCATGCAGCTCCTTAAAACGTGTGAAACCTTTGTCATAGGTTGGTTCCAATGTAGAGGAATTATGCTCTCCTTTAAACATTCCATAACCTTCATCAAGAGACAATTCAAGTTCCTCTTCCACCACATCAAGTGTTTAAATCCCTTCAAGCTCAACTTCAAACACATAAAGCACATTCAAATTTCCACATTTCTCATGATCCTCCATGTCATGAGAATCCTCCAAACAATCTACCATTTGACAATCTAAACATTGGAGGGAAAACAAGCATCTTGCAAGTTTTCAAGAAGTCGTTGATCATTTTGAATTGTGAGCTTAATATTATCCTCATTATTCTTCAAGTATGCATCATGTAACAATTCATTAAGCTCAAGCAAATGGTTTCTATCAAAAAGAAAAGACATGAAATTACCTTTGATGTGCCACATTGCTCTTTGAATCTTCTCCATGTCTTCAAGGAAGGATGTTTCCTCCAATGAAGTAGCTCTCCAACAAGAATTTGACACTAATTTATGCTTGAGTGTCATGGAGTATCTTAAGGGATTCTTGGATATCCCTTTCACTCATATTCAAGGATCCTTCAATGAAGGATGGTTCATGGGAGTGAACCTCCTCTTCTTCTTCATTCTAGATTTTATCAACTCCTTGAAGCTCAAGCGATGATGGGGAAGTTGATCTTGGTTCTTCATTTGCTGCTACGAGGTCTTCATATTTATGCTCATGAGAAATTTTGATTGTAGCAACATTTTCAGACCTGATCTCTATGTCACGAGCATAGATTTGTGAGCACCCATCATTAGGTACTCCTTCATAGTTCAAACATCCATCCGTAGATGCCCTTTGGTCCATGTCCATAGTAGAATTTGTTTCAGAATGATATTCAATATTTTCAAGGTACCCTTCTTCCTTCTCATGTGATGTTTCCTCATTTTTTTTCAAATTCATTTGGGAGTGACTTTCGATCCTCTTGATGTAATTCTTTTTCTTCTTCACCACCCACATAAATTTGTAGCTCCTTGGTCTCCTCCCTACTTGTGCATTGATGATTATTCCTTAGTGAGTTCTTATTTGAATTATTTTTCATAAATTCCTTCAAAAAATCATTATGGTATTCAAAATAAGCGGTCTTATGTGTCTCTTCATGATGGAAACTTCTACTACCCATAAATTGGCTAGCCATGAATTCAAATGCTTGCTTAACCTTCCTGGTCATATCATCACCACATGACTTAATGATTTTATTCAATTAATATATACCATCCATAAATTGAATAGGTTCCAAGACCATGCTCTGATACCACTGTAATGTCCCTTTTTGGAAATTTTATCAAAATGACCAATTCTTCAATTGTTTGAGAATGTACTCAAATGCATGTTCTTACAACTCTAGTTATATGGATTCAATTGATTCCAAAATTCCTCCAATTGCTTTCAAAATTGGTGAGGAAGGTCCTGAGGGGTGATGGGACATATTATCACATCTATCATACATATAATCAACTGATATACCCAACCATGGTCTGCAATTTGCAAGGGAAGAATTTTCGGGACAAGACTAGTCAATTTGGGATGTGGAAATCCACCTTGGGTCCTGGAACAAATCTCTTTACAACATTGTACAAACTTCACTAATGGTGGGTATGATACTTGGATATGTTATCAAACATTAATTAAAGTATATTTTAATCATCATATGTGTTTTTGGGGTCGAATAGGTATCCAAGATAACTCCATGAATTTACTAGTAGTTTTGAGGTTCCAACCCCCAATGGTAGATGACTCCAAATAGCTCCAAATGCTCTTGAATTGTACCAGAAGTTGTATGAGTGATATAATAACTTAATTATAATGTCTAGGGATGTATTATGGCCTTCCAATTACTTATTAAATTCTATATCAAATTCTGAATAAGGTAGATGCTTTAACTAGCAATTTTGGGGCTCAAATCCTCCCCGGGGTGAATGATAGAAATGGATTCCCAAGTGTGCTGCAACCCACTCAAATTATAAAATTGAAGAAGGAGATATGTAGAATACATTATCAGAGACTCATATACATAACCAATCTACCTCCCATGGCTTTTATCACTTCCTTCAATTAGATATAAAAAAACCAGTTTTGGACCCTTGGGGAAACGAGATGTAGTTTGCTCCAATTGATATGAAATTCAACCCAATGGCCAAAAATGATCAGTTATTGAACATGAAACCAATATTATACATTAATTACAGTTCTTTTATTTATAAATCATCAATGGTGCACACATATATTCGATTCCATCAAGATTGCAAGAGTTTACAATAAGGTATTGGGGAAATGGCACTGTTTCTTCAATATTGGAAAATAATACATGAGATATATTGGCATTTTGACCTGAGATATTTCTGAACTTAAAGGAAATAACATTTACATAAGAATACAGAATAATGGAGCAAGAAAATGTCCCTCAAATAGTTGGATAGTTCACCAAGTGCGCCTCACTCCATAGAGCTGAAATATGGTGAGAAGACTTGAGATGCATGGAAGAACAAGATGATATTGAGATGTAAATGAGACTCCTATAACTTATGAATCCATTTAATCTCCTTGAAATACCTAAGTGGCCTCTCCAAATCACCAATTAGGATGGGAATCTTTCTCCCTCGAAATTGGCTAAGGCAAGGAACTAGTCATCCACTAGCTCTCTCTTCACAAACCCAAATTCATCAAATGATAAAAATCCATTATCTTAGTTTATTCCTATATTTTATAAACATCCTTATCCTTCTAAGGTTCCCAAAATAATCCATAAACCTAAGACAAGTTGAATTGGTGTGGTTGCTCATGCTTTGCCATGTGGCCTCTCTCTTCCTCTTCCATCTTCCCCCAAATTCGAGTAGTAGCCTCTAGGACTTCTTCAACTCCCAAGAGCTCCCTCTAGGATGATATATTCATGCCTGACATGTCATATATGTCAGATTTTAGCCTTCATATCTGACTTGTGTCATAACTGTCATAGAATCTCCATCATTGGTGTCATAGATGTCATAAATGTAAGGGGAATCTAGCCAAGTGTCCATAAAACTCTCATTTGGATCTTCCTCTCCCATGTAAGTTAAAATTCATCCCAAATTTTACCTATGAAGTATATGGACAAGTATATTAACCTTATATGTTGATGTATTTGTAACTTCGGAATGTATTCACTTGTATATCTTATGTATTGTCCCCCGATGTTTATACCGGGAAGTATCTGTAATGTAATTGAGTCATGTCATGCCTTGATGTTCCTATCGAAAGATTTAATAATGTAAACAAGTCATGTAAAGTCATTAAGGTTAACCCTCCATTGTAAGTTGGGGCAATAGTCCCCACATTTGAGTCAAGGTTAACCCTCCTTGTTAATCGGATGGCAAAGTCCCCACAGTTGTGGGGCACTAGGGTTATTAGACTCTCCTAGAGAAGTCAGACCTGGTAAATAATTGTTAAGTGAGGCCGACCTGTTGGAGTGGAAATTAAGTGAACGAAAGAATATAAATAGAGATTGAGCCTCACTATTTATCACACACACACTCACTCACTAGGGCACATGAGTGAGAGAGAGAGAGAACAACTGTTGGATATCAACTTTTCTGTCTTTGGGTTTTACTATTTCCATTGGTGCTCATTCTATGTCTAAGGAATTTGCATGGTTTTATCCTTTATGGTTTCCCCAAGGAAAATTATTTGTGTCGCTTGTCTCTTGTGATTTTTGATGTGCATGTTATTCTCTCAAACAAGATCCTAGATCATATTGCTTAAATGATAAAAATCTAACATGGTATCAGAGCTAACCTGAGAAGAAGACATTGTGCAGTTACGGAAGCTAGGGCTTTTTACTTTTTGGGTCTCTCTCCACAATCTATCAGAAAAAGTATGCTAGACTAAATCTCCATTGAAGGGCACATCTTTCTATCGAAGCAGAATTTGATTACGAGCATTTTCACCTTTTGCTGCGGGAAATAGGAGTTTTTACAGAAGAGTAATTTTGAGTGAGCCTAACATAGGATTTACCTCCTATTAAAAATGAAGTTTAGAGACTTGGGTCCATATTTTTGGTTGGGTGAAACTCCGAGAAAGTTAAACCCTAGTTTGACCCCGGGCCTAAAAAACCCTAAAATACTAAAACAGGTAGTTTTGGTACATTCTCTATATCTCAGGATTGAAGAAGTCTCAGGGGCCAAAAATTTCACAAAACAAAGATAAAATCTTGATGTAGCCTGTGTAAAAGGTCCAGCCTTAGATTCACTATATTCTGGGAGATATGTTTCCTCCAAATTAGGGTTCTAGCCTCTTCCAGGATTAATCCCTAAATAGGACACCTAGGGAGAATTGTAATCTCTCGGGATACAAAGATCGAAATGAAATTTTGTAATATGTTCCAGATAGGCACAAAATTTAATTTATTTGGTAAAATTTTCAGACCTCGAAGGTGAAACAGTGACATGTGGCAGTCCGTACAAGTTCGCTATGTGGAACAGTCCCGAAACAGGTCACCTTGGGAAAACTCTCATAAGTCCCAATTGGTGAAACCAATTCTAATGAAACCTATGTTTTTGGAACAAGGACAGATGAGGATACCTCAGTAAAAAATTTCAGATACAGGGAAATAGTAAATTCGTACATACGACAGAAACGGTATTAGGCATTTCTGTAGAAGAAATTGGAAAACTAGGGCTTCCTGTTCCAGGAGATTCCCTCCACTGTTTTCAGAAAAGGAGTACATTGGACAAATCATCTTGAAGAAGTCTATATTTCTATCTAATCAGATCTGAAATATTCCAAGTTTTGAAAATTAGGGTTTCTCTAACAAACCCTAGATCAGCCAGCTCCAGAACCAGGACAGACACCTCAAATCGGTAAGATCTAATCTTTTGTTATTTACATTTGAGGTTCTCATTTCAAAATGACTAATCACACCAGCTTGATGACAAGCTTGGTGAGGCTGACAAATTCCAAGCATGGAAGTATTGGATCTTACTGGTTCTTGAAGAAAATGAAATTGGACACTTACATAAGTGGAAGGTTCCAGTTCCAGAGGGAGATGAGGCTAAAATCCTTACACAAGAAGAACTTGGTCAAGGCCAAGAAGATCATTGCTGATTCAATCAAGGATCACCTTATACGACAAGTGTCTTCCCTAAAGACACCTAAAGAGTGTTGGGTAAAATTATCACTAGTTAATTTACCTTCAATTAATTGTCAACCAGGGTGCGTAAAATTCGAGCTGCTACACTATATGTGCGGGCAAGGTAGTTTCAATGCTCATGCTGATAGTAACTTAAAGAAATTCTAGTCTACTCACAAACAAAAATGAAATTGATGAAGCTATTACTGTATTGAATGATCAATGCTAAGAGTTCCTAGGTCTGTCATAAAGAAAAGGATATCAATTCGCTGACCCCTGTCTTACTGTCAAACTCAATATAACCTACAATAACCTACAACAATCTTCCAAAGAAATACTAACTACAGCAATCTTCCAAAACAATACTAAACTACAGCAATCTTAAGCTACAACAATTATGGTTTACTCTTCAAAACAAACAGCCTGCTAAGAAAAGAACTTACCTACCAAATGAGTATGCTCAATCAATCTTAATGACCTTGTGTTATATCTAAAAATCCAACCATTAACCCTACAGAGTTTGATGCTGAAATCTATACAAACATTTCTCAAATAATTACTGAGATGAAATATATTTCCTCTTAACCTTAAATTGTCCACAAACAGTTTGACAAAAGTAAATTTGACTTGCTGCTACTGTCAGAATATACCCTGTCTGCGTCCTATGCATACAAAAGCACACAAAAGAATGCTGAGACTATGAAATGCACACCAATGAATATTGAAATTGTTCGAAGCATACACACTTACTCTCATCTACATACACTGTGAGATCGGTGTTCAATCCCTAGGAAATAAATCAATGGACTATGATTCTTCTTCCTAATTTTATCGAACACCAAAAAACATGATTCCAACTCCTATCTAGCCAGTTCAAAATGGTGTTTGAAGAAAAAAACCATAAATACTCTGTAAGTTAAAGTTTGTAAACCCTCTGCTCATTCAACAATCTACTGCAACTCTTGTTGAAATCCACACACTATGATTCGAAAATACCCTACAGTCTGATAAACTCGACAAGTATTGGATCTATTCACTATTCAATGTCACGCTGCCAATAAAAGAAATATGAAATTTCAATCTATTCTCAACCTTCATTAAATCGATTCTATAACAAACCAAATCAAATTCATCACACAGTTCGTAAATGCCATAACCCTGAACAGAGTCTTTAAACAAGAATCATAATCATCAATAAGCAATATCACGTTGAAAACCAAAGAGGGTTAAAATACAAATCCACCCCTGAATCGATTCTACAGGCTAAATTGAATGCAAATGGTATTAATTAATATTCTGCAAACATAAATTCCATTTCAACTCACAAATGAACAAAACCATTAACATTCCATAAAAACAGTGTCAAAGGATAAAAACATCACTCTACTTACTGCAAAACAAACAACACTTCAGTATAAAGGATCGATGTTGAAGGTGGGCCCTTCCCTCAACGCCTACCAGTCTTAAATCAGAGTTTTAAAGAAGAGAAACCCTGGATCTGATGATAAAAATAGAGTTTTACAGTCTTCTCCTCAGTGTATCTCCTTCTCAGGATTTATTTATACATGAACAGATGGACAAGACCCATCCCAAATATCTGAAATTCGTGCAACTACCCAGAAAAAGGCCAACACCAAATCTGGCAAAACCACGTCTGTTCCGGAAAGGATTTCTCCACATTCGTTCAGAAATTCGGAAAACTGCCCGCAATTAGGGGTAAATGGGGCCATTTTTGAAGTGGGTTTCGAACCGTTTTGAACAATTCCCAACCAATTGTTCATAAATTGAGCCCGAAATTAGGTTCCTGATCAACAACGGGGATGCTACTTTGAGCAAATGACATGGACAGAACAGCACTGGATAATCTTCATAAGCATCTGGAAGGTGATGTGAATCCAAGAGAAACATCTCCACTATGGACAGAATCCCCCAAATCATTGGTTCAACATATCTTCTGAGCGTCGATACCACTACATGGAAGAAACAAAGACTCATTAGTTGACCAAGTAATTAAATGGAAACTTAAAGGTTGCATTATACACATAAAAACTAAGCAAAGTAATGAATAAGCAATTAAAAATTCACTTACCAAAACCTAGCAATGTTGATCTTCAAAAATGCATAATCATGTACAAAACAACACTAAATAAGGCTGACTAGCACTTAATCTCATGTGACTTGAAACTAGAAATATGATGCTGAATAGTCAAAATAAGAAGCCAACAAAGAGATGTTTGATTCCTTGACCAAACTATTTGAAGGGAAGAACATAAATCAGAAGATGACTTTAAGAAACTAGTTGAAGAATGTGAAGATCTAGAATGCAGAGACCATGCAGTTATACTTTACAAGCGTCTCTCAAATCAAAGAACAACTTGCCAGCAATAGAAGAAGAAGTGGAGATCACAAAAGTTGTGATAACCACCTTGAATGACCTCCCAGGATCACGGGATTAATTCATTTGAGGAATGTGTGCCAGAAGGAAGTGATTAGTTTCAGCAGACTCTGGGAAGAGTACACACAAGATGAAGCTTGACTCATAATAAGAGAAGAGAAGATGGGAGCATTTGAAGATCAAGCTCTCACCATCCAAAGAAGATCCCTCAAGCGATGAGGAATTCAAAGGACTCAACTCTTGAAGAACCTCTTATCCATATTATCATTTGGATAAGAAATGAGAATGAAGAAGATAATGAAGCTGAAAGAAGGAGTCTACCCACGAAACAAATAAAGATAAGTATTCAATTGTCATTTCATGATATTGTTTTGTTATGCATTTGCTTATATTCAGTTGATGTACTATGCATGATAGAATGTTTGCATTAATGACAGTATACTACTAATATGCATGTGATGGGTAAGTAACCCATGGTGCTATACAACTCTCCATTTCTACTTATCTATAATGAAACCTCTTTGCTGACATATTGGATTAGTGCACAATATCAATGTTGTCCTAGTAGAGATGGAAGGCATCTAGAAAGTTTCCGTGAGATATGGATGAATGTTGTACTGGCTAAAATAGTTGCATGATCATATATTTATGCATAAGAATTTTCCATTATGAACATGCCTTATGAAATGTTTCTAACCATACAACTAATGCATTTGACTTGTAGGAAAGATCGTGTACAATCGCCTACAAGAAAAGAAGGACTATACTTGTTCCGAAGAACACGTGATGACAGTTCAAGAAAGAATCCAATATAAAGACTAATGTGATGATACCTTAAAAAGAAAGAAAGAGGCCTTAGAGACACTCCAGTTATGTGACACTGTTGAGCTACATCATTGATGCAGAGCCTTCTAGCTATGAAGATGAAGCCAAGAAGAAAGGGAAGGAGAGTACCAGTTCAAGAAGAATGATGTCTAGGATGCGGCATCGAGACCTGAAGCGAAGTCCATAGTATCTTCCATATGGATCTACAAGATCCAACATGCAGTAGATGACAACATAGTGGGATACAAGGCAGGATTCGTAGGACGAGGCTTCTCATGGAAAGAAGGCATAGACTATGAAGAGACATTTGCATCCAGTGGGAGTTGAGGCACATGGCAGGCAGACTCATGTGCGCAAATTAAAGAAGACCTTGTATGAGCTCAAAAGACACCCATGGGATAACAAATACATGAGGATATTGATGAAGATATTAATCTTTGCTACTGCAAGGTTGAAGATGAAAGCCTATAGAGGATGACAAGCTGATAGATGGGTGCAAGAAGAACGTTTTCAAGATAGAGGATCTTAGTATCCAGTGACCCTAGATGGATACATAGAATATTAGTAGCAGAGGAAGCTACTTGTCACTCCAGTACAGAATGTTTCAATACATAGAGTACAAAAGGTAGAGGGAGAATGATGCTCCACTTCAGAGGGAGTGACTGCAGAAGATCCCGAGGTTCGACATGGTACAACAGGATGGACAATTTACTGATGGCTCTAGGATTTACTAAGAGTAAAGTGGATTCCAACCTTTGCTTCAAGGTTGAAGGTGGAAGATAATTGATGCTCCTATTATATGTCGATGACTTGTTTGTAATCAGGAATATTGCACTTCTGCGGACATAAGTTGTTCCTCTGGTTTAAATGGTTCAGATCTAGAACAAATGAGTGAACAACAAAGGATGAAGACCTTCCCTGAATGTCGTAGACACCTGGAATACTGCTTCGATTTTGAGCCTGTGTACCTACAAATAGATCAAACATGCAAACACATCAAAGCTACCATAAAATCATCTACTTATCCATGTTAGTGACTAAGGAATCTAACAACATGTACATGTGAAATCAAAACAACAGTATTGTGGGACGGAAATCAGCTTTGCATTAAGAATGTATGGAGAAGCTTACAACCGTTGCCTCAGTGTCGAAAATCCCCTCCATGAGACAAACACTTCATCCCCATAAGCTCCAACTTTGCTCTCTATGATCTCCAATGACTTGGGCTAAGTGGTCAATCCAACAACATAACAATTCCTCTATAGTTCTCCCCCTTAACTATGGACATGAGCTTGTATTTATAAGGCTCAATGGATAGGAATAGTTGATAGAATTGTGGGTGAGGTGGCTCTAAGATCCTACCATGAGGGATCTCGAGCTCAAACTAACCCACAATGATAGGGATAATGGAGGACACGAGGCTCATGATCTAGAAGCCTCGAGAAACTTCTCTTTTTCCCATTTTACCTAGGGCACTGCTTTTCTTCTTATGACATAGTGGTTTAGATGAGAAACACTTTTGGACCAAAGACCATAGGCGGTGGCACCGCTCCTTGAAAACTCGATACATGCGGTGTTGAGAAAGGTATCGCTCATTGGCCAAAAGGAAAGCGCGGTGCTGGGTTTTTCCAAATAGAACTGACAAACAGAGCAAAGTTTCCACTCTAAGTGCTGGGATTAAGGGACAAAATGGAAGTTAAGGGTCTTATCACATGGTGGTGACAGGATTTGGGTATAACAGAATGCCCCCCAAAGCATGAGACTTAGAGGGATACGATAAGCGAGAGCTTTGAGAGAACAAGTTGTCACTTCGAGATGAAAATGTCAGCTCAATCGGAGAATGTCGTCCAGTAGGCATCTATAGTACATCAATATTTTTGACTCATAGACACATGTAACCAACTCATGGATGCAAACCAATACAAGGAATATCCATGAGGGGAATAAACAAGCATGGCTACTAGAATACAGCGTAGATCCATGTGATAGAGGACTCAAACTTGGACATAGCTACAGTACATACAACGTAGATCTATGTCATATAGATGCAAATTTGAGAATAGCCATGACCATACAAATGTGGATCCATGCTAGATATACAAAACTCCATCGCAACCTGGGGAAAGCAATGAGCGCTAAACAAATACCCAGGGTCTTTGTCTCTTCTTCCATAAAGTATGATTCTATCCATGTGATTACAATGATCTGAAGTCGAACATGGTAGAAACCACTTGATGACCGGCCAATGATGTGAACCGTTAACAAGTGCGAGGGAGATCACCATTGATGTTAATGATTCCCAAGGTACCCTAGTACAATCTACTGAACGTGAATAGATATCCTGTTGTCGAACATGGTAGAAACCACTTGATTACCAGCCAATGATGTGAACCATTAACAAGTGCGAGGGAGATCACCATTGATGTTAATGATTCCCAAGGTACCCTAGTACAATCTACTAGGCATGAATAGATATCCTGATGTCAAACACCCAGTCGATTCTATCGATCAAAGGTCAATGATGTGAACCTATCTCAAGGTTAATGAGAGTGAGAGAATCTATCATTAAGGCATACAGATCTCAAGGTACTAAATTTTTGTTTCTAAAACTATTTCACGAATGATGAGCTGATGTTGATGGGAATAATATCGTTGAAGGAGGGCCATGATGAGTCCCACATCGATGACACGAAACTCAGAACATAGTTCTGGAATGATGTGAATGTAGTAACCACAAGATTGACTCAAAAGTACTGACACAGAGACTGTTTTGACTCTAGAGGTAAACTTCTTCAACTTCCCTTTGAACATCGGGCGGCATGACAAAAGACTTGGCAACATGACTAAACCAGACAAACACATAGTGCGACAGTGCACAATGCATTCTTTTGACAGAATCAAAGGAGTGGCATGACTCATGAAAGTGGATTGTCATGGAGATCAGCTGAATATCCAATTGACTGAAATGATATGCAGACAAGTGCCATGTTCAAAGGCAACGACAAACTACTGCCATTTATTTGCAAAATGATTCCCTTTCCATTTCCCCCACCATGATGGATGAGTACCTCTTTTCGGTTTTACGAGTTCAAAGAGGGTAACAAACACTCGGTATAGCTCATCCGAAGACAAGTCCAAACTCATATGTTTTACAAACCTGAGAGAGGAGGGGTTCGTTCTCAAAATAGGGTCTCTCAATGTTTAATTTAATGAGTCCAAAGAAAGAAAACTCGGTATCATTCATGTTTAGAGAGTCCGAACGACCACGGAAGAAGACTCCAAAGGGTCCTTTTTCGTATTATTTAGTCCCTAAGGCCTGAAAAAGTATAAAATTATACCTTAGAGGACTCTTCTAGTCATGATTGGCTGGAGTGTTCCTTTTTCATAAATAGTTTATCCGGACTGAAAAAGAGATAACCTACCATCAGAGAGACGAATCTTCAAATTCTTTAACAAGCATGAAGAAGACAAGATCACTCGACGATCTTTTCATATTTAAGGAGCCCGAAAAGAGTTTAAAGAAGACTCCATTAGACTTTTTCATGTTTGAATCCAAAGTACGAAAAAGTAATAAACTAAGCTCAAACCAATTTTCATGTTCTAACCAGAGCACGAAAAATGAAAAGTAATCTCAACACCATCTTACTGTTTTTAACGAGCTCGAAGATCAGTTGAAAGAATTCTCAAAGATTGGTTTTATTTTTACGCAAGCTCAAAATCAACAGGTAAACTATGCTTGAAAAATCCCATTATCATGATATACAGAGGTTGGAATTTTTCCCCCAGCATGATTTCTAGCGAAGCTTACCCCTAGCATGGTTGCAAGGGGATCAACATGCCCCCAAGCTTCATTTCATTTGACGATTCTTCTTCCATACCCCACCTAAAAACCTGGTTACTAATGTGAAAATGTTCACCAGGGGGGTAGGAAGAACGAAAAATCAGGCAGGTGAAAAGAAGCTTCAAGTTCTAACACTAAAGTGAAGACTCGACTCAAGGGAAGGGGATCTATTTCATTTTTACGCAGGCTTGAAATAGAAGGTAACTATGCTTGGAACATTGTTTCATTTTTATGCAAGCTTGAAACCAAAAGGTAAACTATGCTTAAGGAAACCTACTTCATTTTTTAACGAGCTTGAAATAGAAAATGAACTATGCTCAAGAATGATTTCATTTTTATGCAAGCTTGAAATAGAAAATGAACTATGCTCAAGAATGATTTCATTTTTATGCAAGCTTGAAACCAAAAGGTAAACTATGCTTGAGGAGATCCATTTCATTTTTTAACGAGCTTGACATAGAATGGGAACTTTGCTCATAGGCATCTGTTTCATTTTTCAACGAGCTTGACACAGAATGGGAACTTTGCTCACCACATGGTTTCATTTTTATGCAAGCTTGAAACCAAAAGGTAAACTATGCTTAAGGAGTGCTTTTATTTTTTAACGAGCTTGATACCAAAAGTAAACTATGCTCTCAAACCTGCTCCTATCCAACATGATATCCAAAGGTTGGTAGGTTTCCCCCATTACATAAAATCTAGCAGCTTAGCTCCATTATGATTTCCATAGACTAGAGCCATGCCCCCCATTTTACCTATGATGGGAAGAATCTAACTAGAAGAAGGGGAAGGAACCACAAGAACATGTGGCACATTCAGGGCAGTCTGATTACTAGGAGTAATGCGATGGTCAGGTGTAACAAAAGAAAGCTGATCAATGGTCACAATCTTCCCATCATGGGGAAAATGCATAACTCTAAAGAGTATGGACACAACAACCTTCATGTCATAAACATAATCACGTCCAAGGAGCATATTTAAATCTAAAGGACCTTGGACCACCATAACACCGATGCAGACAGTTTTCCCTCCTAATGTAATAGGAAAATAAGGAAGGGTCCCTAAAGGTGCATTAGGCCTGCGATTAAAATCCAATATCTGATTTATAGCTGGCACAAGTTGAGGAGAACCTAAATCTTTCCAAGCAGTCAAGGATAGAATACTAACAGAAGCACCTTCATCAACAATAGTGCGAAGAATTTGCATAGCAGTAACATTCACCACTATTTGGAAAGGAACACTCGAATGAAGACGAGACTCTGTTAGGTTACTCCAGTAAAAGGAAATAACCTCAGTACTTGGAGAGGGTTCTGTCGAAAGAGACAAAATTTCCTCTTGTCGAGAACAATCAGAATGAAGTATAAAAACTTCAGTAGGTTTCAGTTCATTCTCTACTGGAAGAGAAGAAAAAGACGAAGATTTAGTCAAAGAGACTACTTCAGTATTAACACTCTCTGATGAAAGAGCAGGATTGAGTGGAAATGACATCGACTCGACCACTTCATTCTCCGAAGGAAGAGTGGGATCAATTATAGATGGAACTAAATTGATCACTTGGTCAACCAGTGAGGAATCAGGGGATAACTTACTATCACTTGTTGGAATCACCTGTTGATGATCAGTAATACTTTCCAACCAATGTGAAGCTTCATCCGTGCTTGGACAAAGAAAAGTACAATGCATATCCTTTCATATCAAACAAGGATACAAGACTTTACCCTTACGACCTTTTACGAATGGGTCACTGGTTGAGGGAGTATCATCAACATGATGACCAGAGGTTGATGACACAGATGGTTTGGACCTTTTATACCACTCTTCTTGTACACGGGAGAGACCGGGACACTCCTTAAGAAGGTGGTCCCCTTTGCAAAGATTACAAGGGAACTTGGGTTTTTTGAGTGTTCTCTTAGAATGGGAACCATCAAGAGAATATGGTTGCTGCTTTTTCTCTTTCTTATCCTTCCTCTTCTTACCCTTTCCTTTCTTCTTCTTCTTATCCACATGACTACTAACCATAGAGCTTTGGTTAAGCGAAGAAGAAGAAAGGGGTGAAGCCACACACGACGAAGAAGGAGAGGGATTAGGTTGAGGTCGATCCTCTCCCAAAGGAGAGGTGCCATTTGAGACATTAGGTGTAACAGGAATTACCGAATTAAAAATCCAGACCGGTGATCCTATAGTTAATCCAAGAAGATTTAGAGTGGCAATAAAGGGAGGACCAATACCTTCACTTGGAGGGAATACAAAAGGTACACCTTGGAAAGGGACCTCTTGAGTGGTAGTCCCAAATTGGGATGCCATCTCTAAACTCTCTAAAAACCTTCTAACTACCATGCACAAGCAAGTACTACTCAAACTAAAAGCAACTAGCAAACATGTGAAAGGAGTGGATAAGAATCAGGAACCTCACAGGACAGGCCAATAGGATAACTCAGATGGTTTAAGGATTCCTAAAAGGGTCTCCTGATATACACTAGGTACGTGGGAGCTCAAATCGGTACTAGTGCTATCTAATGCATAATTGTTCACAAGGGGCCTTCCTATATACAATCGAGTATGTGAAGTACCTTTCTATATACCTCAAGGGTATGTGAAAGGCCATTCGATATACCAACGGTACGTGGAAGAACCGCATGAGTCCTGGGATGTAATGCGGACGAGTAACGATAGCTCCTACACTTAACGAATCCTGAACATGTCTCTAGCCTATCACTCAAATTCCTATGTAAATTTTAGCCTATAACTACCGTTAATTTTATCTTGTACATTTAGGTGGAACCATGGAGTGAAAACTTGAAATTAAATAAGATTCCCACTGATCTATATGATAATGCAAGTTTTCCTCTTCAATGAAATTATACCTAAGAGAGGGAGAGAGATTTACTTTTCTTCCCAAAAATGCACACCCAAATGCAAATGCAATTCTATCTTTTCAAATGAAAAGGGAAATATCAATGCACCCCAACAATTTTCAAAGCAAATAAAAAAGAGATCTAGAGAACATCAAACATAAATAAAGCAAAAATGTTTCCTATCTTTTCATGTTTGAAAAAGATGCATAAAAACTTAATGGAAAGATGATTTCACTAACTTTTCCAAACAAAACTAACTCTAATGCACGCAAGGATGAAAACAGACATTTCTTCTTAATGAAAGTAAGATCTACAATTTCAAACAATCATGCACAAAACAAGAAGAAAATCGTTCAACAATGCTTTCGAATAAAGCAAAGGAGAGAGAAAACTAAAACTTCTCTTTGAAACAGACAAGGAAACGAAGAACCAATCTTTCCTACCAAGCACTGAAAAAATCAACATGCAAAAGGAAACAAGAATCACCCCAAGCAAAGAAATAATCGAAACAACATGGATCACTCATGCATTCCAAGTCCAAAACAAACCAAAACATACACAAGAAAATGAAATGTATATTTCCAATTCCAATGAATAATATCTACAGAAAAGAGCAAAAGGTTTTAAGCAAAGAAAATAATATAAAATCCAACGCAAGAAACATAAAATCTCTTTGAATGCAGAAAGAATACAACAATCAAAGCGACTGTAGAATATACAATTCATGGCCCCTCCCAACCATGAGGGAGCATTGTTTTTCAAAAATACACTTCATTTTCATCAAAAAGCAAGCCAAAAACACACAAAAATCAAAATACAATGTTTGGAACATGGCCTACCTAGCACCATGCTGGAGGGGTCTTGACAGAGCGATTCTGGATGAGCATCACTTCTGGATAACAGGACTCGGGCGATGGCACCGTGTATGGCTAATAGAGTTCAGGCGGTGGCATCGCTTCTCTCCAATAGCACATGTGTGGTTCCCTGAATAGATCCAAAACACAAAGGAGAACGAAATATCAAGTTAGAAATTGATCAGATCAAGGAAAAAATTGATGTATTGACAGTAAAAAAGAGCATAAAATGTCAAAATAATTCAGATTTGAGCAGATCTGAAAGTTTGAAACGAAAATTTCACTGATTCAGATGGAAGATCTGATTGAAGAGAGTTGGAGATGGACCCTGGATTCGGACAAGAGTTCAAGAACTGAGGAAGATCAGATCAACTGAGATTTGTACTATTCCCCGGCGGAGTCACCAGATTTGTAATCAGGAATATTGCACCTTCTGTGGACATAAGCTGTTCCTCAGACCACATAAGTTGTTCCTTTGGTCTGAATGGTTCAGATCCAGAACAAATGAGTGAATGACAAAGGATGAAGACCTTCCCTGAATGTTGTAGACAGCTGGAATACTGCTTCAATTGTGAACCTGTGTACCTGCAAACAGATCAAACATGCAAACACATCAAAGCTACCATAAAATCATCTACTTATCCATGTTAGTGACTAAGGAATCTAACAACATGTACATGTGAAATCAAAACAACAGTTATGTGGGACGGAAATCAGCTTTGCATTAAGAATGTATGGATAATCTTACAGTTGTTGCCTTAGTGTCGAAAATCCACTCCACGAGACAAACACTTCATATCCATAAGCTCCAACTTTGCTCTCTATGCTCTCCAGTGACTTGGGCTAAGTGGTCAATCCAACATCATAACAATACCTCTATAGTTCTCCCCCTCAACCATGGACATGAGCTTGTATTTATAAGGCTCAATGGATACGAATAGTTGAGAGAATTGTGGGTGAGGTGGCTCTAAGATCCTACCATGGGGGATCTCAAGCTCAAACTAACCCACAATGATAGGGATAATGGAGGACATGAGGCTCATGATCTAGAAGCCTCGAGAAACCTCTCTTTTTCCCATTTTACCCAGGGTACCGCTTTTCTTCTCTTATGACAGAGTGGTTTAGACAAGAAACATTTTTGGACCAAAGACCGCAAGTAGTGGCACCGCTCCTTGAAAATAGGATACATGTGGTGTTGAGCAAGGTACCGCTCATTGGCCACAAGGAAAGCACGGTGCTAGTTTTTTCCAAATAGAACTGACAGATAGAGTAAAGTTTCCACTCTAAGTGTTGGGATTAAGGGAAAACATGGAAGTTAAGGGTCTTATCACATGGTGGTGACAGGATTTGGGTATAACATGATAGAGGATCTTAGTATCCAGTGACCCTAGATGGATACATAGAATATTAGTAGCAGAGGAAGCTACTTGTCACTCCAGTACATAATGTTTTAATACATAGAGTACGAAAGGCAGAGGGAGAATGATGCTCCACTTCAGAGGGAGTGACTACAGAAGATCCTGAGGTTTGACATGGTACAATAAGATGGACAGTTTACTGATGACTCTAGGCTTTAGTGAGAGTAAAGTGGATTCCAACCTTTGTTTCAAGGTTGAAGGTGGAAGACAATTGATGCTCCTATTATATGTCGATGACTTGTTCCTAATAGAAAATGGGAACTCATTAAAGTTGCATGAAGGATACTTGCTGCCGAGTTTGAGATGAAGGACTTGGATATGATGCACTACTTGTAGGCATGGATGTGTGGTAGAATGCAGATGGAAGGTCCCTGAGACAAGGGGAGTATGCAATAGAGATCATGAATAGGTTCAAGATGATGAAATGCAAGGCCATGGCCACACCTATGGCATTGAACCTAAAGCTATTGAGTGACGCTTCGTCAAAGATGGTTGATGCCACGATGTATCGTCAGATGATTTGTTCCTTGATGTACCTAACGAATATGAGACCAGATATTTGCTTTGTTGTGAACACATTGGGACATGTTCACGTGATGGTTGCAAAGCATGAAGTGAGGTACCTGAAGGGTACAATTGATTATGAGATCAAGTATCACTATATCAGGGATATGGTGCAAAGAGGAGCAGTGAAGCTCCAATATGTTACAACAGACAAGCAGATAGTTGATGTACTGACCAAACCATTAGCTAGAGTAAAGTTTAAGTACTTAAGGGAGAAACTTGGTGTTATCTAGATCGAGGTTCCCTCCAAAGGGAATTGATGTGTCCATTGGCCTTTCTGACATGGTGGAAGGCTGAGTGTAATAACCCAAAAATTTTCATGTAACATAAGATGTTCAAAGATGTCACTGCCTAAGAACCACAAACTGCGAACGGTCACTCAAACACTAGTATTTAGAAATGAGCATTGTAATTCTTTAGTTCTATATCAATCATTTTCTTATCTTTGAAGTACTATGTTACTGATGTTAAAATTTAGCAGTTTAAGTTTTAAAAAGGGCAGGAAAAGAAATTACATCTAAATCTGATGCTAAGTGTGTTATTATTGTCTTCTGTCAAGTAGGAAGAACCTTAGATGAGATCGAGGTTTACTTAGCTTACAGCTAACGCAGTGAAGTGATGCTTCTTTTATGGGTTCTAAACAGGTAAGCAGTTTTGTTAGCAGTAAAATCCAGATCGAGAATAACACTCAACTAGCATAGGATAAAATGCTAGTTAAAATGTTTGTTTTGCAGCTTGACCCCATAAGAGGTATTGTTGGTATTTCTATTGTTAGAAATTTGTAATAACACTATTGTCATAAGATTGGGTTTAGTTCAGTTATGCTTACTGTCACAGTACTTGTTCAATAAACCTTCCTCCTTGTGTTTTCAGTTATAGACTTGTATTTCATTTTTACATGGTGCATCTTATGGACAGATCTACTTCTGCCATTAAGAGCATAGTAGCCTAAGAATTCTATAAACAAAAAGATATGTTAAACATACTTGCGACCAAAACTACATATTTATTGTTAGTGTTTGGTATAAGGTGATATTTATATTTGTTTGAGTTCTTTCTAAACTTTAATCATTCTATGTTAATGATTTTCCTTAATCAAGTATTTGTATTTAATTTTATTGTATATACAATCTCATTTTATATGAGTTTTCGCTTATAAAGCATATATTGTAATTTTTAAAATTCATTATTATACTAAATCCTAGCTCCAGGATTTCTATGGTTAAGTATTTCCATGTAAAGTTTGTTCATCCTCCATTGATTTGTATCTTACTAATACCAATAGTAGACTTTATGTAAAAAGAGGAGAACATAGATATGCAAAGGTTATAGTTAAAGTTATGCATAAGACCCTAGTGAATGTGAATACCTCTCAAATACAAAATATTTGGTTTATAAAAGAAAACAAAACGAGGATAATGATACAAGCAATAATACCCTCAGGTTTTTACTTTTGAAACAATGATGGTGCAGGTTGGATGAGAATTTCAAACTATAGCATGAAACCCATGATTTGCAAATTATTTGGTGGACACGTGGTTGGTGAACAAAGATTAGGTTTTGTTGACCTTGAGGTGTCATGCTAAACTTGATCCAAACCCTAAAAAATCGCATTTTGTTTGTCTCTGCTGTGGGGTGGTCGAGCTGCGAGCTCATGGCCACCAGGCTTGATGCCAATCCTTCCATTGTTTGCACACAGGCCTTCCATAAGCCACTGAGTTCCTCTGCAAGTTTAGTTTTTACACGACCATTGTTTTCTTCTGTGTAGGAGCTTTCCATCTGTATTACCATCACACTGTAGGTGATTCTCCTGGCCGTTACCTAACCTCTGCAAGTTGTCCTTCCTGCTCTGGGAAATAAAAGTGAGCACGGTGGCTTGCTGTTGTCGTGAGATGGTTTTTGACTGTCGAAAAGAGTGTTGAAGGTTGGGCTGTATTTGTTGTCATTTTGTTTTACTATGTGAGTTTGTTCTCTGTGAGTGCTTTAACCATAAAACAGTGTGAAGAGAGTTGCTTGAAAGAGTGTGTCGGGTTCTTTACTTTACTGCTTGCTTTCCTATCGTGGGTTTGGATCCCTACCTCATCGTGGTTTGGGACTTCACAGCTGAACCCTGCGAATTGTATTTTATTCTAATAGTGCTCCGAAGGAGGCTCAGATTGGCTCTCCATGTCAAGGAAGTTGTACAAGCTTCTTAGGTAAGCATCGAATTTGTAAAAATAAAACTCTTTTGCACTTAGGAAAATTATTATTTTGTTTAATAAATGTATCTAACATAATGGGGTTTGTTTTGTGCAGGCTCTCAAGACCAAAGTTCGATTCTAAAGACTCCACCGACAGGTTCCCATAATGGCATCCACCCCGGTAAGCCTCGGTTTCACCTAAGGTTTTCATGCACTTGTAGTATGGTGTTTTTAGGAAGGTTCTTCAGCGTGATTGATGGTTTACTGGTGCGGTCATGGCTGTTTAGATGCTCTGTTTGTTTTTAAGCCCTAGTGGTTGTTTGTAAAGAAAGGAATATGGGATTTCACAGCCATGACTTAAAGAATATTTTTTTATTTTTATTTTTAAATCATTTTCGACCATGATTGAATTTTTGTAATGTTATTTGATACTGGCTTTAAGCCATGACTTTAATTGACAGGCCATCGGGTCGTTATATTGCAAAACTTCTTTTTGGGAAGGGTTTTTATAGCTGATACAAATGTTTGGTTTTTAAGTGAACTCAATTTGAATGTAGATATTTTTACTTAGGCTTTTAAGCCTTGACTGGTGATGTAAAAGGCCGTAGGCCGAGACTATGTCTATTCATTTTTGTTTTTAATATTAAAAGAATTCTTACAGCTTAAAGTTGAATTTACAGTATCTCTGTGTGGTTAATATTTATATATTGTTTTTATGTTAGCTATTTTTATTGTTATTTACCTTTAGATGGTTTAGGGTTAAGTAGTTTATTTATAAATTTTGTTTTCTCTTCAAAGAATTATGATTTAAGAATCTTTTGACAGTGGAATGCTTCAATAGTAACATACTATTAATTCAGAAATGAATTCTAGAAATAGAATAGAGAAATGAACTTAATTTGAATAAATGTACTTCTTTTCTATACTTTCTAGAATATACTGCTAGGTTTTGATATTATAAATTGTCAATTTATTTTGTTATGAAAGAAGATCCTTTGCAAACCCTAATTCTTCTTTAAAGTTTACAGAGCTATTATTTCATTTCGATTAACCCTAGTTTGCATTTTTTACATAGGTGAACTCACTAGGTAAATGTTTAACCTGGTTTTACTATTTTGCTAAGTTAAACTTAGTCTAGATAATTTACTATTTCTATATTATCTATTTAGGATTACATACTAGGTTATAATATGTAATTTTGCTGGTTTTACTATGTAAAACTATTACACATACCCGTGTGTATTACTTATGCTTTTCCCTCTATCTTTATTTAGTTTGTTTAAATACTTCAAGTAAATATTACAGATACAACTGAAGTCCTACAAACAATTTATATAAAATCCTATAGAAAATAACCATTTTCATCTGCATAAATATTTTATTGAATCCACTATTTGAAAATAAACCAACCCACTGTACTAGAGTACTACCTTGCAAAAGGTGTGGAAAAATACAATTTAGATATTTTCTTTCTATCTATCAATTAACTCAGAAATTTCTCTACTAATTTACCCTAATCTATCTAGTTACTAACTTTCACAGCATATATAATTCTCTTATCTATCCCTAACAAAAATAAAACAGAAATATACTATATCATTGAAAACTCTTAAACTTTCCAGATGCAGTAAATAATTTAAATGACTGAACTAAGCAAAACCTGGAAGTATAGATGAGGTGACAACAGCTTAAGGAAACTGTTCCTCCCAACCAACTCCTGGAGAAGAGCTGGACTGCAATTCTCAGGACCCCCGAGCTTGTCTCCTGGTCCACCTGGTAGAAGAACTGGGTGAGAGATATAGTTTAGAAATGCTCTACAACTCCACTAAGTGTTCAATAGTAATTCAGTTCTACTTGCAACAATTTGAACTCAGCTTAGAATAGCTGCACTAGTTTGGGTCTTTAGCACTTGTCCACTCAAACTTACTTCAGATAGTCCCTCCATCAAATTCTCATGTGCACTTCATTCACTTAGAATGATCACAAATCTAGAATGAGCAGCCTCGGCTGTCTTCAATGGGAAGTTTTATTAGCATGCCTAGGTCTTTTGTGCCAGTTTTTACTTAATGAGCCACCTGCTCCTATTCCACTTTCTTGGGGAATCATGACCACAAAAAAGGGAAGTTTCCACCTACAACAACTATAAATAGTTTGAGGATACTGCCACATGTCAATCTGCTCTTAACCCAGCCTCCTCCACCAAGTGACCAGTAAAACACTCATTTAAAAACTTCCCTAAGCTGTTGTCTCATATTTCATTTATTTATTAATAAAATATTTTGCAATTACATTAAATTATCCTTGACCCCACTTGCTCATTAATTACAAACTTTAACATAAAATATAACATAATGTTTCTTAAAAACATGAAAATGTTTTGCAAATTGGGGCATGTGACACTGAGCTTCACATGGTCAGATGTAAGTGCAGAGATGCTCTGATGTGATTGTGGGTTGTGTTACCACATGATCAGTGCAGAGATATTTTGATGTGATTGTGGGATGTGTTCCCACATGATCAGTGCAGAGCCATTCTGATGTATTGAGGGATATGTTCCCACATGATCAGATATAAGTGCAGAGATGCTCTGATGTGATTGTGGGTTGTGTTACCACATGATCAATGCGGAGATATTCCGATGTGATTGTGGGATGTGTTCTCACATGATCAATGCAGGGCCATTCTGATGTGATTGAGGGATGTGTTCCCACATGATCGGATGCAAGTGCAACACCTTTCTGACATGATGAGGTCGGATGTAAGTGCGGAGCCTTTCTGACATGATGAGGTCGGGTGTAAGTGCAATGACTTTCTGACATGATGAGGTCGAATGTAAGTGCATAGACTTTTTGACATGATGAGGTCGGATGTAAGTGTAGAGCCTTTCTGACATGATGAGGTCGGATGTAAGTGCAGAGCCTTTCTGACATGATGAGGTCGGGTGTAAGTGCAGAGCCTTTCTGAAATGATGAGGTCGGATGTAAGTGCAGATCCTTTCTGACAAGATGAGGTCGGATGTGAGTGTTGGGCCTTTCTGACATGGGTTTTGGATGTGTTCCTCCTATGGTAAAATGGGAGTGCTGGGCATACCTTTCTGACATGGTTCTTGGATGTGTTCCTCCCATGGTCAGATGTAAGTGTTGGGTGAGCCTTTCTGACATGGTTCATTCCATGGTCAGATATAAGTGTTGAATACGATGAATACCTACATGAAGGCTAGGCCTACAACCAACATAAAAAAGGGTTGGCTCTGTAGAACTTCCTGTGACGAGTAGAATTGAGATAGCACCAGTGATGATGACCCAGTGATGATCCAGTAGTGATGATCCAGTGATGATCCAGATCAAGTGATGATCCAGTGAAGCTCTAGATCAAGTGATGATCCATAATTGATGACGATCCAGTGATGCTCTAGATCAAGTGATGATCCAGTGATGATCCAGATCCAGTGGCTATTCATACTCGATGAAGATGACTTGACAATGAAGATGACTTGAAGATGAATATGACTTGATGATGATCCAAATGATATCGAGAAGAAGAATTGTGCTCATAAATTGTGTCGAGAGAATACCTTCCTAGTTAAGAGGGACTGTTGATGTATTTGTAACTTCATAATGTATTCACTTTTATATCTTATGTATTGTACCCCAATGTTTATACCAGGAATTATCTGTAATGTAATTGAGTCATGTCATGCCCTGATGTTCCTATCGGGAGATTCAATAATGTAAACAAGTCATGTAAATTCATTGAGGTTAAGCCTCAATTGTAATTCAGGGAAATAGTCCCCGCATTTGAGTCAAGGTTAACCCTCCTTGTTGATCAGAGGGAAAAGTCCCCATAGTTGTGGGGCACTAGGGTTATTAGACTCTCCTAGAGAATTTGACCATGGTAATTAATTGTTAAGTGATGCTGACTTGTTGGAGTGGACATTAAGTGAATGAAAGAATATAAATAGAGAGTAAGCCTCTCTATTTATCACACACACACTCACTCACTGGGGTGCATGAGTGAGAGAGGAGAAGGTCTCTCAAGTGAGAGAGAGAGAACAACTGTTGGAGATCATATTTATGTCTTTGGGTTTTACTACTGCCATTAGTGCTCATTCTATCTCTGAGGAAGTTGCGGGGTTTTCTCCTTTGTGGTTTCCTCGACGAAAATTCTTTGTGCCTCTTATCTCTTGTGATTTTTGCTGTGCATGTTATTCTCTCAGATAAGATCCTAGAACATATTTCTTAAATGATAAAAAATATAACATTATAATCCATCCAAAAACATTAGGCTTCCCATAGATTCAAGATTGCAAGAGGAGGATGCCATGTGGCACCAATTTTCTAGCATGTGTGGGCCCCATAGTCTCCATGTGTCTCCATGCTCAATTTCCACTTCAATTTTCTCTTATGTATATTTAATAAGCTACATTATTAAATATGTATCCCCTTCTAATGTCTAAATATCATTTATTATTCCCCTTATTCCAAATCTCAAAGCTTCCACCCCCAACCTAGGAAACTAATGATTTTCCTCATTGGCAATTATTTGACTTTTAGCATCCATTTGACAACTTTCATGAATATGGAAAATGTGATTTGGACATTGTGACCCAATGCAAAATTTGGGACTTTACATTTCTTCACATGAGAGTATTGGTTCGAAAGATGGAGAGGTTTGGATGTCAAGTGAATATCTCTCATTGCTTCACACTATTTTTTCCTTATATTCCTCCACCATCACTAGTAGAGTTCCTTCAAGTTCATATGAAGATGGAGAATCCTTTGCCATCACAATGGCACATTCGGGACTCTTGTTCCACCTTATTGGAGCTGATTACAACCTTCATTCGAAATTGATGCTTCAAGATCCTTATGACTCACCTGGGTCACCTATTCTCAAGCACATTCAGTCTCTTTCGGGCATGGAATCATGTTTGGTTTGAGGTTCAAGTCTGAAGAGCACCATTCGCTCTCCTATCAGTGCATTTCAGTTGTTCTACATGGTCCTAGGATTCATTATGTAGTTGTTCCTAATTTGGTTGAGCACATTCTACTTCTTCCCAAGAAGAAGATTCCTCTAGACATTTTTTAGTTTGGAGTGTATGCATCCTTTCTTCTATGTCATAATCCATGGTTCGAGGTTGGTTGTACTTCAATATTTCTTCTAAACTAAACACAAGAGTTATTGTATTGCAATGGGATGTTAGATGAACATTTGTCAATGAGGGATCAACTAATCGATTCATTTATTCATATATCAAAATATGTAATTGCCCATAATACATCAAATCTTCTTTATTGAAATTGTCATAAATTCAATCACAAAATTGAAGTTCACATTCGATCAAATTTCTACAAGGAATATTGTCAAAACTATTGAGTCAAGATCATTCTTGCATTCTCAGTGAATGTCCTTGTACTTAATGACCTATAATATTTTAATTACTCAAATGGCCAAAATTCCCCTTTTTCATTGAAATTGCAATCAAATCGATTATTGAAATAACGTTATTGTTTGCATTAAACACATGTTATTTATCCTTAACCATTTTTGTTTATTATAATTGTAATTTTTATTATTGAAATTGCAATTCATGTATTAGTAATTTCATGATTGTTAATGAAATCAACAATTTCAAATCACCATTAATGAACTTCATTATAATTGATAGTATTAAAGGAAACATGTAATTATCAAAACTCATATTGTTAAATCTTTGGAAACACTTCTAGATTTGGATACAAATGTCAACACATATATAGTTTACTATCAACATTGATTGATAGTTTTATATAAATAGAACATTGAGTTAATTAGTGTAGAGATAACATTAAAGTATATAACAACTAAGTTATAGAGGATTTTACTTCTACTTACTAGGTTCTTCCTTTGTGCATGTAGTGGTGGGAATTTCATGGCTTGACTTCTCCAAAAATTTATACAATTTTACAATATTTTATTTTTATTTAACATTTTTATTCTTATGCATATCATTTTCTTTTTGAAAAGCTAGTAAAGTCTTTGTATTATTGGAAACTAAAAAAGGTACGGGGATTCTAGCGATTAGTCTGGTTTCTCTACTTACTAGGTTCTCCTTTGTGTATGTAATGGTATCTGATGACCTAACTTATCCATAAACATTTACAATTTAATAGTATTTTATTTTTATATAACCTTTTATTTGTATTCTTATGCATGCCATTTTTTTTGTAAAGCTAATGTCTTTATATTACTGGAAACTCAAAAACTTACTAGGATTCTAGTGGTTGGTCTGGTTTCCCTAGTTACTGGGATTCTAGTGGTTGGCCTGGTTTCCCTAGTTACTGGGATTCTAGTGGTTGGTCTGCCACTAGGGAAACCAGACCAACCTTAGAACAATATTTTATCAATCATATCCCATGTAGAGTACTAAAATAGATTGTTTCAAAAAGAGTTTGACCCTATCTAGTCTATGAAAGCTATCATATTGAGGTATTTTTAAAGTAAACAAAACAATTAACAAAGTAAAGAACCTATTCATCATCTCAAATCATTTCAGTCGAAACCTTAGATTCTTGGTGAGTCTTTTTGGTCTACTCCTAAGAAGAGGTTTTCTTGGAGACCATGTCTGTGGTTTCCTTGGAAAGGATATTAATCATTTCCTCTAGATCCATGATTGCTTTAGAAACTAAGTGAAGCTTGGCGTCCACTCTACATATATGTTCATGTGTCTCATCCATTTGCAAGATCTCCTTTTTATTTTCTAGGTTTCCCATCATGGCCCTTCCTATCAGATATTTCATGTACCCACAATCTTATCATACTTCATTTCCTTAGTGTGGCATGAACCCTTGTCATGAATCCAAGGTTCTATTTCTTATTGAATCCCTGCAACTCCCATAATCCATTGTTTAGTCTTGGCTCCCTTAGTACCATGCTTGGCCGAAGGTGAGACAAAGCACAGATAGTTCTCTAAGGCCTCGTGAACCTCCCTATGAATGCTTGACATGTGGGTATTTCACCTATTCCCTTCCTTATTGTGGGTGCTACACCTGCCCATCATTCCTTCCTCATCCCCTCGTGCCTCTATCTCCCAAGCAAAAAAAACACGAGTGTTAGCGGAAATTCTCAGTCAATGTGGACAAAGATTGTTTCCCTAGTCTAGAACAAAACACTAGAAATAATGAAAACCTTTCCCTAGATCTGATTAGATTACTTGGATAGAATGAAACCTTACCTTTTTCTGAAGGTTGTCCCTGCTAGCTTGAATCTTTAGCATCAGTTGACCTAGAGGAACCTGCACAAAGATAAAATCCAATAAGAAAAAAGTGGAAGCATACAAGATAATCAAATAGATCTATATCAATGACCAAGGATAAAGATAATAAACTTGAATTACACAATGTTTATGGGAAAGGAAAACACTTTGTATTAAAAAAATGAGGGAAAGACTACAACCATAAAGCCTTGGTGTTGAGAGTCTTTTCCAATGGAGTCTTGCCTCAAATAATAGCCACAAAGAAAGAGATCTGGCCTAATTTCTTCAGCATTTACTTGCTCTCATTCTTATTGTTGCTCAATATTGCTACACAAAAAATATAATAGTAACATATAATAATCTTTATGTCGATTTCTTTTAGTATGTTTGTTAGCTAACCATCTCAAACTCATATGGCATCTTACTAATTTCATTAATCTCTCCTAATGTAACTCCTTAATTTCATATGTTCCTTCTGAAAGGAACTTTTTTTAGAAGATATATATTCACACTTGCATGTTAAAGGGCAATAATTTGAATGGAGAGGAGGTACACTTTTCACTCTTCCTACCTAAATTCAAATTCTTAATGATACATTGGATCATTATGATAAGGATAGAAAGGTAGGCACCTCCTCGAGTAGTACCCCCACCTTGGGTATGTCTCTGGATGTCTTGACCCTTGCCAAGTCATAAGTTTCCTACTAAGTGTTGACTTGAGAGTTGTTATCACTAATCTAGGGTCTATAGTGGCAAGTAGCAGGATTAGCCATGTTGCCATTAAATCTAAATTTCCATGTGTTTGTGTGAAAGTAATTTCTTATAGTAACAAAAAAACACTCCTAATTTTTGTTACAATAACGAGTAAGTATTTTGTATTAAAAGGGTTATGGAAGACCATGTAGCCAAAAAATTACATACATTTTTCCATCGCCAAAATTAGTTTTGAGAGCTGAAGAAATGAACAAAATTCTTGCATGAAATGCTTATAAAATGTCAAATAAATTGATTCACTATGAAACCTATAACTAAGTTGCCTTACATTTTGACCAAGCAAACAAATGCAATTGAAATACAGAAAAGAAAGGTCTAGTTTTCACTGAAATAATGGCCACCGTGGTCTTCCTCCATATATCGATCATCTTGCCTAGGTCCCAAGACATGCATAGTGAGAGTTTGTTCAATAATTGTCATGACAATCTCTTGGGCCAATTCATCGTCTATGAACTTAGAACCAACATAAATTAAAGGCTAACCTGTGGTAGATTGGCATTGACCTATGAGCAAATACAAGGATTAAGTGTCGCATGGCGCGCAACTACATTCCAAGCACAAGGACCATACTTGTAAAAAATGCAAAAAAAGGATATTTCTAGCTCTAAGTTGACCAATACTCCAAAGGGACTTACCCCCTCAGTTAACTTGTTAGCAACCCTATCATTTTCATTGTTTCCTTGAGGAGGAAAAATTTTGGTGCATTTCCTTGCAAAATGCTTATATTCATGACAGATTTTGCATTGAGAGACACTGCTCATAATCCAACTTTTGAATATGAATCCATACATCCATTAAAAGATTGATTGCTTAAGGAAAACCGTTCTCCATATTAACCTCTACATACACATGTAAACATAAAGTTTTTCGACTCAAATATATCAATATATTGATCCACAAAGTTGCTAATAACTAACAAATCTTCATTGCTCGAACAATGAAGTGGAAAATAAAGAAGTCCACACATAGGAGTGTCAATGGAACATCTTGAGATCTCAAGATAGAAAACTAAAACCACTAATTCATGTACCCCATAAAATAAGACCCACCTTTGAAAACTGAGGTCCCCGACTTTGTTGCAAATATAATAAAGACTAGTTCTTATTGACCCTACTGGATGCGTTTTGAAAGAGCAAGAGCGTAATGATGCGCAACAAAGGAAGACCGGAGGACGCAAAAAGAAACATCAAACTGGCAATGCGGTGAGCGTGGATCGAACACGCGACCTTCAGATCTTCAGTCTGACGCTCTCCCAACTGAGCTATCCCCGCTTATTGATAATAAACCGTAATAAGTTTTTCTAGATTATACACCGTAATAAGCTTTTCCCGTTTCAAAGAACTGAATAGACATTTCATTGTAAAAAAATTAGATAATTGTATAATGAAATTAATAATACGATATGAATTTTGTAGGGTAGGATAGAAGACCATCACAACCAACCATTTTTGTTGGAGCAGAATTTCAATAAATGATTGTGGAAATTACTATCGAATATATTTTGTTTCAATAAAAATGGTATATAATTTGAAATTGTTATATATATTAAAACAAGAGCTCCGTGGTGGCAATGTTTTGCGTTATTGTAAATTAGATTTTTTTAAATTTGCAAAATAAAATTTTAATTTTAAATAAATTGCACTATGGTTAGTTGGTGATTGGCTTTTAACTATGGAGAAAATTGAATTACTTTGAGGGTTAAAATTTGAAAAATAAACATTTAAGAGATTTTGGTCTATTCTTTTTCATTTCCCATTAAAGAACCAGGAGCATCACATGTACTGATATGGGAAACATAAATTTATGTTCTTTGATCCAGAAGCTTTGAATTAAAATTTGAATCAATGATTCAATTGAAATTTGATTCAAACATAAAATTACAATAAGAATATAAAGTGGTTGGTTGGAGGCTTAAAGAGGAACAAAGCTAAGGAAGAAACCTCAAACATGACAATTCATTTTGAATCTTTATGCATCTCAAGGTTGTAGTTCATTATTTTTTGTTTGAAAAAGTTAATAATTGGACAAGCTCACTTCATTTTGTGCGAAAACTGTTCTAAAAGTTGTAAGGATTTTTTTCTAAATTCGTAGTTTCACTAAATTCACATGAATTTGTATTATAAAACTTTACTAAGCAAGTTATAATTTGAAAATGACTTACAATTAGAATGAACAGTAAATTGATTCATAAGTGGAATATAGCATATAGAATCAAAATTTGGAACAAATAAGAAATAAGCAATGACAAAAGTTTGCTTTGCCAAAAACATTGAATTCTCTCACTTATAGGTCAATCTTTAATTTTAATATTTGATATATCAGTCTTAAACTTATTTATTTTTTGAGTGGCAAATGTAAGTCTAAATTGTATATCTTGAATTTTGTCAAGTTGGTTTATTTCTATGGTTATATTTCACATATCACATGATTGAAATTTATCTCAATTTCACTAAGTCACAACACCATTAGTGTGTGACATAATATCCATTTAATTTGTGACGAATATTAACGACTAAAATGTGCATTTAGCATTGATCCCTATATGCTCATGTGCATATCAAAGACAACAACCAAATCCACAAGCTTGTTTTTAAACAAATTCTTAATGAACCTTTAATTAATTCAATCATTGAATTATGAACTTAGTCAAACTCTCAACCCTTTCCTCATCAATAAAGCTTGTTTTTAAACAAATTCTTAATTAACTTCTAATTAATTAAATCATTCAATTATGAATTTAATCCATCTCTCAACCTTTTCCTCATTAAATCTTGACTAAACAAAAGCTTTGAAAACCATATCTTAAAAAGGGGTTAAGGGTTCATTTAAAGAAGAGCTTTAAAATCTTATTTTCTAAACTAAGACCTACCCTTCCAAAAAGATCTTTATGAGCTGGGTTGATCGATGAAGGACCAACCCTTGAAAGGGTTAACATGGGTTTTATTGGATGGTACCATTCACCACTAGAGAATTCATTAACTAATCTTCATGGTTCTTGAAGTGGTCATTTTCCTTCACTAGGCCTAGGTGTACAACATGCATTACATCGACGATAACCAAAATGCATTAGTTGAGTGGTTCACAAAATAAAAGGTAGAAGGTTCATGGATTCAGTCATTAATTGAGTGGTACAACAAATAGAAGGTTAATGCAGTTCCATAAGCACATGAATTGAGATGTTAAAAGGATGATTTCCTGTTTTGTACATGCCCATGGCTAAATAGATAAGTTTCCTACTGTTCAATAAGCACATGAAGCTAATGGCTAATAGATGAGTTCATAGCATGCCTACACATAACCACATTTATTTAGATGTAGTATGTGATACGCACAAAACCATTCACCATTCAATGAGATGTGTTTAGTACATGATAAGCACACAACCAGCTGAAGCGATATGTTATGAGGGTGAAGTTTATGACCATTTTAACTATATTCTTGGGAAAAACCAAATCTGCGGTTATGCATCATGACACCTGAACTGTCCAAGAGTCTCAAATAAATACAAATATAAAATATTTTCAAAACCATAAAACTGTTGTGAGTGACAAACATCGTCTCAAAAAAATCGAAATATAAAATATTTTCAAAACCATAAAGGCAACCGAGTTTTTATAATTCTCCAGACAAAAACCTCTCAATCCCTTCCGATTTCCTCAGAGATGGGTTGCTCGATCCATGATCGAAAGGCAGTCCATTCGCGTCGCAGGACTTTGGATGAGGCCACAATTCTATGAGTCCAAGTTTTGAATCTTCCTATTTCTTTCTTTTTGTTGTCGAGTATTTAGTTTATCCACTTGAATTTCCACTGGTTTATAAGTGGGAGGTCTCTAATGCCTGGCTGATTCTATTATTTAAATTATATTCGTTTGATGTTGTTTTCATTCGTGGTTGTTCAAATTAGAGGCTTAGGGTTCTTCCATTGTGTGTCTCTTAAAATTTGTTCAAGATTGCGGTTCCTTTAATATTTCTGCTATAATTGTGGCACAAGCTAGGAGCTGGTTGTATTGTATGGTATCTAATTTTTTCTTTTGCATCATCTGTTAATTCATGCTTTCCCATGCTTTTAAGTAGCACATGCTTTCCCATGCTTTTAGGTAGCACAGTTGGAGAGGCTCTTAGAGACCTCTTTTGGCATGTAGAATGTTTACAGGAAATAAATTTGTTCGATGATGTAACCATAAACTGGTTAGAGTGGTGTGGCTGTATGTGCCTTCTTGGCAAGCCCCAACTTAAGATGCCTTCTTTCTAATCCCCAGAACACACAGATTCATATTTAATCTATCTCAACATTCATTTAACCATGGATTCCTTGGAATTATTAAGCTGCGGTTCCTTGTAAGTCCCAAAGCACAGATCCATGTTTAATCCGAGTTAAACACTGCATTTATTAAGCTGCTTTCCTTAGAACCTTCTGTGTACCCCAAAGCACAAATCAATCTTCAGTTCATCTTGGCCGTGGATTTTAACTACGCTTACTCGTTGTTCCCCTATTATTACGTTGCACTCTGTTTCTAAACACTAATAAAATAAAACACTAAAGGTTTGTAAAGTATATTTCCATTAATAAAATAAAACACTTAAGACCTGTAAAGTTACTAAAAGTAAAAATTATCTTTCAGAAAGCATATAAAGTTGTAAAATTATCTTTCCATAGAATTCTGGACGGCTAACCTCCTCTTCAGGTAAATACAATTTTGAACATTGAGAGGCAAACTACAAAACCAAAGCAAAATACCCCTTTACCTAGTTAATAAAAAATAAAAAGCGAAGGTTCTCTTCACCAGCTATCGCAGTACATAAAATACAACTATGTTGGTTCACAATTCAGGTTGCAAATAGCAAGAGTGTCCCAGTCTGCTATCCTTCCCCACGACACCCATTTTCACCCTGTGTCCATCTTATCGTTGATTGACTTGGTTGAGGACATTGCGCCGCCTTCCCCTGGGCACTTAAGTTCAAAACCAACGTCATCAGTTTATAACCAATCAAATTTCAAATAAATAGATCTTAATAAAGATTATATTAATAAGTAAAAATACAACTATATAAAACTCTATAGTTAAAAAATTTAAAATTAAAATGTACGGTCAAATTAATAAGTTAGAACCGTTCATGTATATCCTACCGCAGGACATAAAAAAGTTGTCTATATATGATTCAATTTTATATAGAAAATTGATGATGTGGATAGTGATTCTTATCATTATTATTATTTTGAACTCTATATAAACTAACACAACCACTTAATTTGTGGTTGGTGAACGTAGGTTAAGCATCACGAAATTACAAGTTATCCATCCATTCATGCATCATCCACAAGTTATCTACTTATCAACCATGGGTTACATTTTATACTTTTTTTAATCTCTCACATTCTTATATATATCTGCCATGAACTCTTGGTTATCCATTCATTTCATTATATGTTTTTTTTTAATCTCTCACATTCTTCTATATATCTGGCATGAACTCTTGGTTATCCATTAATCTCATAGAGTTATCCATGCACCAACTACCAATAATCCATTTATTAGCTATTCTTATCCATGCATCAACTACCAATAATCCATTCATCAACTACCCATTATTTTTAACATTCTTTTTTTTATAATTGTTTATTTCAAATTTTAAATATCTGATATAGAATCAATCTGGACTATCCATGTAAAAATATTTTATTCATATAAAATTATTTCTTAACTTTATTTTTCGTACATGTTTTTATAGTATGTAAATATGATTTTTTATTTAAAAAATATTTTTTTTTGTTATTATTTTAGTTATATAAATATATTGTTATTATTATTTATTTTAATAATAATAATTTATTCGAAGGTCACAATTTATGAGATCAAATCAATATATGAAATCTCCTTATTTGTAAGATAAGAGACTTCCTAGGTGGACGCGTTCGGTTCTTATTGACCCTTCTGGACGCGTTTTGAAAGAGCAAGAGCCTAATCATGCGCAACAAAAGAAGACCGGAGGACTTAAATACAAAACATCAAACTGACAATGCGGTGAGCGTGGATCGAACACGCGACCTTCAGATCTTCAGTCTAATGCTCTCACAACTGAGCTATCCCCGCTTATTGATCACACACCGTCATGATATTTTTCCCTTTCTGATAATTGAATAGATATTTCATTGTAAAAAAATTCAGATGATTGTTACAATGAAATTAACAATACGATATGAATTTTGTAGGGTAGTATATTATATCATCACACCCAACCATTTTTTGTTGGAGCATAATTTCAATAAATGATTAACAAAAGCTATTAGGTGGCAATGTCCCTGACATTGCATCCGTAATAGCTAGTAGTTTGTAGTTGCTTATGCAAAAAAATTAAAACTCAATAAAGTTAGATTAAATTTTGTTATAGCCTACTTAAAACTCAATAAAAATAGAATAAATGTTGTTATAGCCTACCTAGGCATCCTTTTGAGGATGGTAGAGATTTGACTACTTAGAAGACTCTGAGATTCATGTTCTATTTCAATGGATTCAAAAGTGAGGATGAGCTTTACCAGATTTGCCAGAACGACTACTACATCTCAAATAGGCCATGAAAGACATAAAGACAAGCCTAAATACAGAGTGGGGATGAACCATTTTTTATTAGCTAGATGATAAATTGCTCAAGCTTGTTGGGTGGTTAAGTTAATTCCTTCATTGTCAAAGTTGGAAACCAACTTCTCCTTTTAAAAGGGTACGCACCTCTCTCTTGAAGTTGCACATTTGGGCTTGAAAAGTAACATATCCTCTAAAGGAAGGGTAGAAAGGCAAAAGAAAGGCAATGAAAGTGAGGGCAAAACTCCATATACCATCTTTCTAGGTAAATTTTTTGTTCATTATAAGAAGTGTCATATTCAAAATATGACATTTTCCATTCCATAGGTTCATTAAGAATTTTGGATCACCTATAAATTATAAATAAAATATATATGATATTAAATTGTCCCAAATAAAAGTAAATAAAATAAACACACTTAATGTACATAAAAATTTAGATAATTTAAATAATATATTAAATTTAACATCAAAATAAATCTATTATTTTTTTTAATTTCCAATAAAATCAAGAAAATAAATATATTTAAAAGAATCAATAAAAAAACTTATTAAAATTCCAACTCACTTATCAAAATAATATTTTTTATTTTTATTTTTTATAATGTTACACATAACTCTCGTTAACTTTATAAATGGATACCCAAAATCTCTTCACCCTTAACATTCACAATACCTTTTAACACTCATCTTCACTCAAATTGCAAACATTTAAATTGATTTTTCAAGAAGGTTATCATTACATTCCTTTAAGGTAGTAATTAATTTAAAACTATTAATCAATTTTGTGTTTTGTCTCTTAATAAGAGCATTAATTGTGCTACTCGTAGATATGCTTGTCCCCTTCAAGGCAAAAAGAACAAAACAAATGAATTGTTCAATGAATCGAAAGATATTCTATAGCGATGCATATTGACCAAATATTCAATTGTGTGAATTTGTTTCTTTCTTTCATTCCCCTCGGGAAGTGAGGCATGGCATGGTTGTAAATGCAAAGTTTTGCTTCTTAAAGCCAAATGTCTTATTCATAATTATTTGAGCTAAAAAAAGGAAATTTGGCTATTTTAGACGAGGAGAGACAATTTGCTCTTCTTTTTAATACAGCCAGTCGTCAATCAAATCATCTACATAATAATTTATTTGTTTTAAAAAGCTGAGTTAAAAAGCAAATTTGGGTATTTTAGACGAGGAGAGACAATTTGCTCTTCTTTTTAATACAGCTACTCGTCAATCAAATCATCTACATAATAATTTATTTGTTCTAAAAAGCTAATCAAGGATCTTCACAACAGGTGGTAGATCGCATGGACGACTAGCGATAGCAAGTGGAGTATGGTGTGGTAACTGCCTTTACCCGTCACTGGTATATATTAATCGAGAGGCCTGGTTGGCTATCGATTTTTTCTTGCATTTTCAGTTGGAGAGAATGCTAAGGTTGGCGATAAATTTCCTTTCCTTGCAGGGTTGTAGTGTATTCCATAAGGTTTCTGGCTCAAGTTGATTTGAAAAGTTTATTGAATAACAATAAAAAATAATAAGTTATTTGAACCATTAACTTTTTTTTGGGATGATGCCAAGCCAAGACCAATTGGAACTAGTTTGTATAACGCTTTTAAACCACATGCACTAGAAGTAACTCCCTTCAGCTAGAAGCTAGGCCTAGTAGCATTTAAATTGTTGTAACTTAAGCATGGGAGATTTTTTCATTTTTGCAAGCAAAATAATAAGTAGATAACATAGGTTTATGAGAGCACCAAAGAGGTGGGTCGTGCTTACCTCGTCTTTGGGCGAGGAGGTGGAACCATTTTTTTCCTGTAAGTGCAGCACAGAAGGATTGCCTACATCAGTAATATAAGTGTCTGTAAAAAAAACACAAAATAATCAATAAAGTACATTTCAGTGTGATTCAACAAGATTGAATTTAGAAGATATGATAAAGACAATAGACGTATCAGAAAGACAATAAACCACAACAATCTAGGAATATACACCATAAGATATTGTGACATATATACTATTTAATACCCCATATCTTGCTGCATATCTACTCAAAATTTGTACCAGAGCAAACTATTTAATACATCAACTAGGGAACTTTCACCCTGTATTTGGGAATGGCAAAGCCTTTGATTGTGACGAAGCCATTTCTGCCTGTCCAAACGTGAACCAAAACTTTACATATGGGAAAACATTATTTCATCTTTTCCCTCCAATGATTAACTCGCTTTCCATTATTGAAACTTTCTAGCTTTATTCCATGGCCTCTACGTGTTTCTTTCTGCAACCGTATAATTTGAGGAGACGAACATCTTGCAAGCGACAAGATATATGTTTATATTCGACGAACATGTTATTCTGGATCTCGTGTATTCAGAGCGATCAAGGGTTCTTTATATAGTGCACCCCTGTAAGTTTTTTCATATAGTTTTGTTCATTAGCTTCTCTTCTCTTCACTTATATACAGTTGACGCAATACTGATCTAAATTATATTTTCAAAATTCAGACCTACCAGAAACATATGGCGGAGAAGGCTTCTAAAAGGATAAGATCAGGAGGTCGGTCGTGCAATTCAAAGAGATCCACGGCTGGACTAGGGGCGAGGGTAGTCCATATCTCAAACCCTACAATCATGGTCGAAACGAGCACATCTGAATTTCGTGTCGTTGTTCAGTTCTTTATTGGAAGAAAGAGATCTTCCACTTCCAGTATTGAACATCAAGAAATAAATTCGTATTTTGATGCTCAGTACTGTCCTCAAGTCAAGGCACCCAAACTGCTTCTTAAAGATGAATTGGACTCCTTGAATGACATAAAGTACTGGGATTCTGCAATGGCAGATGATAACGTCACCGCAGTTAACGACTCCTGCAACAACACAAATCATCACGATGTTACAATATTCGAGAAATTGGAGGTTCTGCCACTTGAAAACCCTGATTATATAGTGTCGCCTCAGGTTTTTTTGAGTTTGACTGCTTATAGCAAGGCATCAATTCTCAGGGAGAAGGTTATATCATTTTCTTTATTAGTCAAATCTGATGCCAATTTCTTGCCAATTTTTTAGGATATGAAACAGGTACAGGGGCTGCTCTAGCTGAAGCGCAAGGCTACCAGGTTACGATAATTCTTCAAGATGAGCAAAATTTTCAATGGAATTTATCATAATTCGATCATATCTGATTAAACACGTCGGTATAGAAGTGCCAGCCATTTATTATTTTTGTTGGAGATTGTGTTTTTCCACACACTAGGAAAGCACAGACTGCAGTAACCATTAAAACAAACCTGCAATCTATAACCCACAGCAAGTACCTCTTGCCTTTAATGTTGCTCACCTCATACAGCCGCCAACGCCTGCAGGCGACTCTCCACAGGCATGACGACAGCTTACCCGTAGCCAATCAGGGAATGACAAAATGACAAAATGATCATTTTATGCTTACACAAGCTCGCAGGTGAGTCTTGGGGCACAAAGTCCCAAGCCTACGTCAACTATATAAACCAATAGGAAGTAAGATAAATCGAAATTTAAATAATTCCCCCAAAAAATTGATACAAACTATAACAAAAATTATATATTTTTGTTAAAGTTACTACAAATTAGTCCAAATAACTGTCCTGACCGATTCATATATATCCCCTTGTCGAAGACATAATAAATGATTGTGGAAATTACTATTGAATATATTTTGTTTCAATAAAAATGGTAATAAATTAAAAAAAAACTATGCATGTATAATTTGAAATAGTTATATATATATATTAAAAGATATTGTGTATATATAATTTGATTTTATATGGAAAATTGATGATGTGGACAGTGAACCTTGTTATTATTATCATTCTAAACTCTATATAAACTAACACAACCACATAATTTGTGGTTGATGAAAGTCAAAAGATCGCACATTAAGTACCACGAAATTATATGTTATGCATGCGTCAACTACCAGTCCACCTCAAACTATACATTATCCACCCATTCATGCATCGACGACGAGTTATCTATGTATCGACCATTAGTTACTTTATATATATATATATATATATATATATATATATATATCTCATATTCTTCTATATATTTTCCATGAATTGTTGGTTATCCATTCATCAAATACTTTTATCCATGCATCAACTACCAATAATCCATTCATTAGCTACCCAGTATATATATATATATTGAAATCCTGGAAAAGTGTAGGTCCTAGTCCACCCCAAATTCTAAAATAAAAATGCCTATCCACCTAATTATATTTCTTAACTTTATTTTTCATACATGTTTTTTTATAGTATGTAAATATGATTTTTTATTTAATAAATGTATGTTTTTTATTATTTAGTTATAGTTATATAAATATATTGTTGTTATGTATTATTTAGTTCTAGTTATATAAGTATATTATTATTATTATTTATTTTAATAATAACAATTTATTTTAAGGTCACAATTGATGAGGTCAAATCAATATATGAAATCTGTTTATTTGTAGGACAAGAGACTTCCTTCATGTAGAGCCTTCGTTACTTTATGTAAAGGTGTCATACCATTCCCCTCTCTGGATTCAAACGTGTGATGTTCAAAGAATTTTTTTTATGTTCTTAATTATTAGGCTTATTCAAGTTGCAATGCAATAAGTTAATCTATAGTCACAAGCTAGCCATACATCTACTTATTGTATGGGACCCCTTTGTTTGTGGGACAAGAGCCTTTCTCCATACATCAATTTGACTACTCGGTCTACAAAAGTGTACATACTTTACCACCTCCTAACTCAAACCTGTAATATCCAAAAAGGAAACACATGTTTACAACATTTAATATGTCTCATGTCTTTAACATAGTTTTATACATAATCATGAAAATCGATCCAGGTATTAACTACGAATGATATTTAATTCTTTTAACAAATGAAACAATATATAATAAGAATATGTCCAATATAATCTAGATTATGTAAATAGAATCAACCCCACCTTAAGCTAGTGGACCCCTTTGGTTTAGGTTATTTAGTTAGCCTCACTATTTGAGCTACTTGACCACCTTTCATCCAGATTTTCTAATCAACCCTGCCTTTCATCAACCCCACCTTTCAATTAAACTATTTAAAAAATATCAAACCAATTCCTAGTACTTTGGGCACACAATCAAAACTAACTTGATCACTAATTATCATTTTATCACATGAATACAAACACAAAGCTATGTAGACTAGTAATAACATGGCCATCCAACTTCACCATTACACATACTGCACTATTACAATTCACACTAACTCAATAACTCAACACTCAACACCCATTGCAACACCCCAATTTTAACCCTTGAATTACAATAGAATAAGTCATGTATTTTGTAATGAGGTAAATTATTCAATGAATATCAATCTACGAGGGCTAAGTTGTAACAATCCTAGATATGTGAAATGTAAATATGTTGTGTAGATCCCAACTTAAAGCATAATGAAAGGTCCAGTTAGTGAACAATCATAAGTTTAATTTGTAGACTTGGTTAGGGTGTTATTGCCTATGCTTCATTAAAAAGCTCTACCATCTACCTTACCCTCAGAGCTCAATGATTCAAACTTATGCGGTTTATGAAATAATATGGATGAGATTTCTATTTTTGTCATGTTTTAGGTTTCACGAGTTACGTAGTCTCCGTGCAAATCCGATAGTTATTTTTGTCGAAAATTCCAGTTACATAGTTTATGATTAAGATTCAAATTTTAATTGGAAAAATAAATAGGAGTTAGCGATAGCATTGCTTGTGAATAGTAAAAATTATGGTATAAATGAGGATTGCATCTAACAGATATATACTAAGTGGTTGACGTATGGTATGCACATTTATATAGGTTTATATAGGTTTTGTGAATAATTGTGCATTAAAAAAAATAACTGTTTAAGCATAGTAATTATGTAAATCATATTTCATTAACATTAATATTGAATATTCATCTAGTGGAGAAGTGGGTTATGTATATTTTTATAAATTTTAATAATGCAAATTTTGAATATATTGAATTTTGGTTGAATGGAGAAGTGGGGATACATATTTTTATAAATTTTAATAATTAAAATTTTGAACACAAGTTTTTTTGTTAACAAACAAGATAGTCTTATATATCAATTTGTTATTTAATTTAATCATAATTTTAAAATTAAAATTAAATCATTCTTTAAATATTATTGTATATTTTTCAGTTAATAGGGGTTTATATCTTAGAATTTTGGGGTGGAATATCATCTATGCTTGTAATCCATTGCAGGAGAATGGGACAAGAAGTGTACAATTAAAAATTATGAAAAATAAAAAAATAGTTCATGTTGGGTAAAATTATCACTAGTTAATTTACCTTCAATTAATTGTCAACCAGGGTGCGTAAACTTCGAGCTGCTACACTATATGTGCGGGCAAGGTAGTTTCAATGCCCATGCTGATAGTAACTTAAAGAAATTCTAGTCTACTCACAAACAAAAATGAAATTGATGAAGCTATTACTGTACTAAATGATCAATGCTAAGAGTTCCTAGGTCTGTCATAAAGAAAAGAAAATCAATTTGCTGACCCCTGTTGTACTGTCAAACTCAATATAACCTACAGCAACCTACATCAATCTTCCAAAGCAATATTAGGCTACAACTATCCTGTAGAGAAAACAACTTGTTAAGAAAAGAACTTACCTACCAAATGAGTATGCTCAATCAATCTTAATGACCTTGTGTTATATCTAAAACTCCAACCATTAACCCTACAGAGTTTGATGCTGAAATCTATACAAACATTTCTCAAATAATTACTGAGATGAAATCTATTTCCTCTTAACCTTAAATTGTCCACAAACAGTTTGACAAAAGGAAATTTGACTTGCTGCTACTGTCAGAATATACCCTGTCTGCGTCCTATGCATACAAAAGCACACAAAAGAATGCTGAGACTATAAAATGCACACCAATGAATATTAGAACTGTTCGAAGCATACACACTTACTCTCATCTACATACACTGTGAGATTGGTGTTCAATCCCTAGGAAATAAATCAATGAACTATGATTCTTCTTCCTAATTTTATCCAACACTAAAAAACATGATTCCAACTCCTATCTGGCCAATGCAAAATGTTGCTTGAAAAACCCTAAATACTCTATAAACTAAAGACTTCAAATCTTCTGCTAACTCCACAAATGCTACAAATTCTTTTGAAATCCACACAACACAATCAGAAAATACCCTACAGTCTTGTAAACTCAAAAGTCAAAAGGATTAAACCACTATTGGAGCTATTCACTAGTCACTATAACGCTGACAACAAAAGAAATATGAAATTTCAATCTATTCTCAACCTTCATTAAATCGATTCTACAACAAACCAAATCAAGTTCATCACACAGTTTGTAAATGCCATAACCCTGAACAGAGTCTTTAAACAAGAATCATAATCATCAATTAGCAATGTCTCGCTGAAAACCAAAGAGGGTTAAAATACAAATCCACTCCTGAATCTATTCTACAGGCTAGATTGAATGCAAATGATATTAATTAATATTCTGTAGACATACATTCCATTTCAACTCACAAATGAACAAAACCATTAACATTCCATAAAAACAGTGTCAAAGGATAAAACATCACTCTACTTACTGCAAAACAAACAATACTTAAGTACAAAGGTTTGGTGTTGAAGGTGGGCCCTGCCCTCAATGCCTGCCCGTCTTAAACCAAAATTTTAAAGAAGATAAACGCTGGATCGATTGATGAGAATAGAGTTTTTTTACAGTCTTCTCCCCTGTGTATCTCCTTCTCAGGCTTTATTTATACATGGATAGATGGACAAGACCCATCCCAAATATCTGAAATTCGAGCAACTACCCAGAAAACGGCCAACACCAAATCTGGCAAAACCACGTCTGTTCCGGAAAGGATTTCTCCACATTCGTTCAGAAATTCTGAAAACTACTCGCAATTAGGGGTAAATGGGGCCATTTGTGAAGTGGGTTTCGAACCGTTTTGAACAATTCCCAACCGATTGTTCAGAAATTGAGCCCGAAATCAGGTTCCTGATCAAGGACGGGAATGCTACTTTGAGCAAATGACATGGACAGAACAGCACTGGATAATCTTCATAAGCATCTGGAAGGTGATGTGAATCCAAGAGAAACATCTCCACTGTGGACAGAATCCCCCAAATCGCTGGTTCAACATATCTTCTGAGCGTCGATACGACTACATGGAAGAAACAAAGACTCATTAGTTGACCAAGTAATTAAATGGAAACTTAAAGGTTGCATTATACACATAAAAACAAAGCAAAGTAATGAATAAGCAATTAAAAAGTCACTTACCAAAACCTAGCAATGTTGATCTTCAAAAAGGCATAATCATGTACAAAACAACACTAAATAAGGCTGACTAGCACTTAATCTCATGTGACTTGAAACTAGAAATATGATGTTGAATAGTCAAAATAGGAAGCCAACAGTTCATGTGATACCTACACTTAATGGCATGGCGATGTGCAGTTTGTGTGACAATAAAAGAGTCTAACTCCTAATGACCTCATATGAACTCATGTGATAACTAAACTTAGTGGCATGGTAATGTGCATTTCGTCTGACAAAGGAACTCCATCATGTGCACAAGGTTTAGTAGAACTTCATTTTGTAGTTGGGAGTTGAGCTAATATGCACTTAGCTTAATAACATGTAGCTGAGGGATGAGGCATATACAACAAGTGATTCAAGATTAACTTATTTGTGACATTTAACTTGTTTCCTATCATTGTTGACCGACCACAAGTTAAGTGGTTGTGCTAATTAAAAATAACTTAATTTTCCTTTGATATAATTAACCACAATATTTCGATGACCTTTACAAAACATTTATTAAATTAAGTCCTTTGCATTGTATATCAACGGTACAATCCCTCAATTGTATATTACTGAATTGGATTTCTTGTCTGGCCTCTAAACCTTAAGAGTCCCTCCATTTGTGAAAGGTTGTCTTAGTAGCTTCTCCATCCCTCCACATGAAGTTGACAACCATATCAATGAAGTTGGCAGAAATTTAGTTTATGGTAAATGTAAACATTGAATATGTCATAAAAGAGTGATAAAATCTTCACATGAAGTGAAAGCATGTCCATTGTTTTATTTCCATGCTTTGGTTACAGCTTGAGGTAAATGTAAATATTGAAAATATGTCATAAAAAAGAGCGATAAATTCTTCGAATAAAGTGAAAACATGTTCAATTTTTAATTTCCCTACTTTAATTACAACTTAATGTAAGGTTAAAAGGTTATAGTCTACATAAACCCTTAGATTTGTTAAGAAAAGTTATAATCTTTTTAAAATCTTAAAATAAACACTTAGATTTGTTAGGAAAGGTTATAATCTTCTTAAAATCTTAGAAACAATTTGGCACTTTTTCATACCATCAAATTTTGACACTCGCTGTAATTATATAAAGTATTATATAAGTCCTTTAAGATGTATAGGATGTCTCGCTGTAATTATATAAAGTATTATATAAGTCCTTTAAGATGTATTTCTAGTGTTGTAGATTGTATTTTATGGTATATTGTTAACTTATTATATTAATTTAATAAAATAATAAAATATTAAGTAATAAAAAACCATAATTGATTTATTAAATATAACAAAAATTTAATAAAATTTGCATATTTTGATGTGATTTTTTTAAAATATATAAATAAGTGAATGAATAAATTTAAAATATATTTAAAAGCTATAAAAATCATTGCTATACAAATATAAAGTTTTTGTTTTTCCAATTTTTTATTTTATTTTATATATTACCAAATTTATTAATTAATATCACTTTAAGTTTGACACTATCTATCTACTTATATGGATATTATGAATGGATATTGCACAAAGGATAATGGATATCACACAAACCATTACTAGTTACATTGAGAGTATAGTTTATATTATCAAATTAAGTTAAATAATATTGCTTTAAATCAATTTGATATTGTTTATTTGATATGGATATGATTGAAGAGAGTAGCATTTCTTACCAAATTTATTAATCAGTATTGCTTTAGACTAATTCAAGTTTGATACTATGTATCTAATTACTTGAAATGAATATTTTGGATATTCTGCATGTCATCATTAGTTGTAGTGAGAGTAACAGGGTGATTTACAAGTCAACATGGAGGAGATGTTGTAAACTTAACTTTATTTAATATCATATCACGTCATCACTAGATCCATATTAAAAGGGGATCTATGAAGCAATCACATATATGGAAGTGCAACCCCTTTTTATAGTGCAAATTTTGAGGAAGCATTTTAATTTATCTAATTTGTGTAGTTTTATATATATTCCGCTCTAACCATTTTAAATATAATTTGAGCGGACATGTTATTTTCTATATTATTTTATTGTTTTTATAATATTTTTTTATTTTTTTAAAAAGGACATGTGTCATCCCTAGGATGAGCACAGAAGGAGTTACACATCTCCTACTCAGATGTAAAAAACTATAAATAAGAAAACGCCTCACACACTATGAAAGAGAGAAGTCCAAAGGTGTATGGTAATGTTTATCCCATGGAATCCGTAAAAAACAAAGTAGTCAAAGTTTTTGATTGGTATGGAATGATTTTTTTTTTAAATCCATATTGTATGTTATTCAAATTAATTTTTTGAATGGATAAATGAATGGAATGGGATCACATCGTCTCGAAGCTTCCCCGACGCCCCCCCCCCCCCCCCCC
>LPNX010669365.1:67735-108927 GCA_001517045.1 Pseudotsuga menziesii | reverse complement strand
CACATAAGCAATATGGGCTCTCTCATTTGACAGCTAGCAGAAATCAAAGCTACAATGTAGGAAGAGGATGCCAAAGCCATTTCAAATGGTGTTCACAAATAGCACAATGATTTACAATGGATGTAATGGTCAGCAGCTCAAAAAATCAAGCATCTGCACCTTTAGCACTACTTGAAAACCTTCTTGAAAAGTAAATTGGATAATGGAAGGTACACCAATGCTTCTGACTGCCACCGCCATACTTGTCTCCACCCCAGTAAATAGAAAATGGAGTCATGAGGCCAAATACTACCAGTAAGTCGGATAAGAAACCTAATGGAAGAATACTTATGCCAGTAATAAATACCAATGCCACAAATAGATTCAGTAGTCCCTGCCAATAAGTCTATCATCAAATTACAGCTAAATGTGCAACCTTGCAGTTGATCCAAACTTTCAGGAGTCCACTGATATTACCAAGAGCTTAGTCACGACCTTAAATAAGAAACATGCCAGGAGCTATTGAGAAGAATAACGAGAAAAGGAGTTTGATTGCATAGACCGTGGTACAAACACAGGATATTGAGATGGCACTGATTGTCCACGCAATGGTCTAGTTTCCTGAGAATCCTGGGGTGGAAAAACATGGGAATTACATGCAAGAAAATAAAAGCAAGTGCATAAGGAATATCAACAGTTCAATTTAGATCATACAACCTAGACCTAGTGTTCATAACTCACAATATGTTGTTCAATTTGAAGCAACTTATAGGATATATATGTATATACCTTAATAAATGCAGCAGCATCCTCCTCTGCAGTTCCTCCAATTTCTCCTATCAGAACAATACCTGAGAGAATGCCAGCAAAGAACTTAATTCATTTTGCAAAAATGCTACCAGGACCACAATAGAATATTCTTGATGGAGATTAAAATCAAATGCAAATATAAGCCCAGCATAAGGAGACTTGAAAGCAACCATGCCAGCTCTTGGAACTATGATTATGGGTGTTTTGGCTTAAGCCAACCCTTGCTACTCAATGCTTATGAAGGCTGCATGTGCATAGCCACTGTGTCTCATTCCTATTAATAGTAAAAGGAAGCTTTAATCTAAAAAAATATTGCAAATATCCACTCTGCCACTCTTCAACTTGTAGGGAACTTTTCAATTACCTGAATAGTAATCAAAAGTTCTAATTACCTGGATTCCAAATATACACTCTGCCTTATCCATCGAACTTGAAGAACACCTAGTAAATCAAGTTCTGAAGGTAAATCAAGTAACATATACATATTCAGGGTGCTTAAATATCCAAGAAGTTTGTGCAAGAATTCCATCCCTATTTCATTTGGAAGTTATTCTCATGGCTTTTCATTCTTCAAATGCATTTGAAAAAATCAAAATGGCAGAGAATATTTTTTCTACCCTCAGCAATGTAAGTTGTCCTCCAGTGGAACTTAACAGCACACAATTGGTTTGCTGGTCTTTGCTAATTTCAAGACTGATGTTGATTCTTCGGCACATGATTCTCCACTCTACAACCTTCCCATCCTGGTTGATGTTCAATATAAGAAATAAGTTAATACAGATTACAAAAGGAGGAGCTTTTCAGCTTCCCACAGGAACAGGCTATTTAGAATCATGGGTATCTCATGTGGTACAAAGTGTTATAAATGTGAATGAGGGAGTCACAGAAGAGCATGGAATGGCTGATCTCTTTCAGCAAACTGCTTACAGAAATTTGCATGCCCTTCGAGTCTAACTGCCACCATGAGCAGGTTTATCAATAAAAAGGTGAGTTAACTGGGCATATCACACTGCAATTTGAAGCATGCAATTTATCAGAGACAAAAAATACTAATAGTCACTAACCTGGTGGTCCAGTCAAAAGAATTCAAGAACAAACAGTGACCAAATTTGACACATATTTGATATACTCTGGCCTCTTGAGAAACACATACATGGCATCCAATAGTGCAGTCTTTATGTGAAACAGCAGTAAAAAAACCTGAACTTCAATTCTGGGTGCATTTAAACCATCTGGCATTAATAACAATCTTAACAAAAAATGAAGACCCCAAGTGTTGCTGTGTTGACACCTATAGTTAGAACTTGCCTATGTTTTCTTCTACCAATGGTGTTGTACTTAAGAGACCCATATTTTGTATAAAATGCCACTTTCATTTGTTGTTTGTTTATAATAACATTAAGGAAGAATTATATCAGAAAACTATAAAAGTGTGAAGTCGTAAAATAAATGGATTCACGCCTACAGAAATCACCACATAGAAGCATATCAAAGTAAAAAGAGCAATAGATTTATGGAGGATGGGTATCATTCTGTAACCCTTCCGTCTCAATTTTAGACTAGGATAGTAAGGATAAAAAACAATAAATATCAACATCAGGGATCTATGGTTCAATTGTTCAAAATTGTTCTTTGTAACCTCTTTTCTCCATTGCCCCTTCTATAGCAGTCCCAAATGTCAGTTCAAAGGTGTTCTATATCAAGGGCGTTACTCTTCCATGATGCCTCAAAATTCTAGCCCTATTTTGCACTAAAACTCCAAAATGCTCATCCTTCTCTGTTGATCCTCCCTATTGATTGGGTGTTATACTCTACTCTGTTTCCAACACCTCAAGCAGGGCATATAACACCGATTCCTCTAAGAAAAAGCCTATACCCATTGCACAACATACAATATAAAAGCAGGTGGTTACCTTATGCTCAGAAAAATACAGAAGCAATTCCTCAAAGTAAAAGCCTAACAACAACATAAAATATGAAATGAGAGGTTACATTATGTTCTGAGAAACATGTATGAATTCAGAAACCAAACCTGTGAATCGAAGCGAGACTGTATTCTCTTCCATGGAAGACTCCAGAACAAGCACTCATAAGCATTGCATGCAAGAATATAGAATGAAGAATACATTATACATTCGATGGATATATAGAGAAGTGCGGGTGGAGTACATTGGACCCCTGGCTCTGCAGTGAGTTGAGCTGTGTGATCTGTGTTTCCATTAGGTAGGCCAAACAGACAACCTTCTCACGGTATCCTCACTCATTCATGCAAGGCGAAGCAATTTGGAGGAAGGACCTGGACTTTCCCTCCCCGGTGTGGGCAAAAAGGTGAATCCTTTGGTGCCTATGTGACTTTTGAATTTTGGGCGCTTTTTTTTGTTTGTTTGAACGATTTTTTTTTCACTAACGTGCCGTCGGTTAAGCGACGGTTATGAGATGGTTATGAGACAAGCCGTCGGTTAAGCGACGGTTATGAGATGGTTATGAGACAAGCCATCGCTTAACCGACGCTTGTGGCCATATTTATATAAAAAAAAAGAATCTTTGTGATTTTTTCTAAGTTTAAAAAGAAAAATCCACGCGCCGTCGGAAAAAACCGTCAGATTTTGGATCGAAATGTACTAGTGGACGATGATGATGGTGAACAATGATGGTGATGATGATAATGATCAGGATGATGATGATGAGGAGGAGGAGGAGGATGACGATGACGATGACAAACAATGTTGGTGGTGATGATGATGATGATGATGATGATGATGACTATGATGATGAAGAGGATGAGGATGATGACGATGATGAGGATGATGAGGATGATGATGACGATGATGATAATGAGGGGGATTATAATGACTATGATGATGAACAATGATGGTGATGATGATGATGATGACCAAAAAGATGATCACGATGACTATTACTATGATGAGAGTGATTATGATGATGAGGAGGAGGATGATGATGACTATGAGGATGAACAATGATGGCGATGATGATGGTGATGATGAACAATGATGATGACGACGATGCTGATGATGATGATTGTGATGATGATGATAAGGATGATTTCAGTGACGATGATGATGATCATGACTATGATGATGAGGATTAGGATGAGGATGATGATGACGATGACAATGATGACGAACAATGATGGTGATGACAAGGATGAGGATGAGGACAAAGATGATGATGATGATGACGACGATGAGGAACAATGATGATGATGATGATAGGTTTAGTTGAAACTTTGCTTTGATTTTATTTCCAAGCATTTGCAATGGAATGATGATGGTGAACAATGATGATGAGGAGGAGGAGGATGATGACAATGATGATGATGAGGATGATGACTATGATGATGATGTGTGGGAGTATGATGATGATGATGATGATGATGACAATGATGATGATGATGATGGTGAACAATGATGGTCATGATGACGATGAGGATGAGGATGAGGATGATGATGATGATGATGATGATGATGATGATGATGACAATGACAAACAATGTTGGTGATGATGATGATGATCATGACTATGATGCTGAAGAGGATGAGGATGATGACGATGATGAGGAGGAGGAGGATTATAATGACTATGATGATTGACAATGATGGTGATGATGATGATGACCATGATGACTATTACTATGATGACAGTGATTATGATGATGATGATGATGAATGCAATGATGAGGATGATGATGTTGATGACGAATACGATGATGAGGAGGAGGAGGATGATGACTATGAAGATGACTATGAGGATGAAAAATTATGGCAATGATGATGGTGATGATGAACACTGATGATGACGACGATGCTGGCGATGATGAGGAACAATGATGATGATGATTGTGATGATGATGATAAGGATGATTTCAGTGACGATGATGAGGATGATGACTATGATGATGAGGATTAGGATGAGGATGATGTGATGATGATGACAATGATGATGAACAATGATGGTGATGATGATGATGATGAGGATGAGGATGAGGATGATGATGATGACTACTTCGATGAGGAACAATGATGATGATGCTAATGATGATGATAGGTTTAGTTGAAACTTTTCTTTTATTTTATTTCCAAGCATTTGCAATGGAATGATGATGATGAACAATGAGGAGGAGGAGGAGGAGGAGGAGGATGACAATGATGACAATGAGGATGATGACTATGATGATGAGGACGATGACTATGATGAGGAGGAGAAGCAAGAGGATGATGACGACGACGATGATGATGATGGTGAACAATGATGGTGATGATGACGATGATGATGAGGAGGAGGAGGAGGAGGATGATGATGATGGTGATGAACAATGTTGGTGATGATGATGATGATGGTGACAAACAATGTTGGTGATGATGATGATGATGAGGATGATGACAATGATGAGGAGGATGATGGTGATGATGATGATGAAAAATGTTGGTGATGATGATGATGAGGATGATGAAAATGATGGTGATGAGGATGATGACTATGATGATTATGATGAGGATGAGGATGATGATGATGATGATGACGACGATGAAAATGATGATGAACAATGATGGTGATGATCATGACTATGAGGGTGACGATGATGAGGATGATGATAGTTTTAGACTATATTGTAGCGGTGATGATGATGATAGGTTTTAGACTATATTGTAAAAATACTCGAAATAATCATGAATATGAAGTCATTGTTGAAGAACGTTAGTCATTAAATGAAATAAATGTTAGTGAGTAAATGCTCTAAATGTTAGACAAGGGCACGCACACGTTTAAATTTGCGTGCGCGGTCTTATACATGCGTGTACGTGCTTAAAGGCACGTGTTCATATCTGTTACTAGGTAAAAAAATAGAGTTCTGAATTCTTGGGATTTTACCTATTTTCACGGGCTTTATTTGCTATTCGCTTGTTTTGTGCTCCTCAATTGTGTAATTTGGCTCACAATCCATCACCACTCTTTGATCTATTAGATGGAAGCTCACTCTTCTAATCTAAGAAAGATGTTCAGTGGTCCTAGAAGTTAGTGGAAAGATTCACACTACAAGTTTTCATTGGAAGAGGAGATCATTTTGAATAGGTATGGTGAATTGTAAATAATTGTTTTAATTCACAAGTTTTCATATCATTTCATTGATTTATGTTTTATGATATGCCTACAACAATAGCTCTCTCATAGACAACATTTAATTTCGCAAGAATAAATTTGAACTTCACATCTAAACAAGTCTCATATTCTCCATACAAGATGAAGTATGCCATGTTAACTAATTTACATTTGCACATCAATATATTTTGATTTTACAGAATGATGGCATAGATGAAGTTATATCTTGAGACTCTTCAATTTAAAAAAAAAACATTTGAAGTAATCATGGGGGAGGGTCCATATTCAATAGTTCACCAAGTTGTCCATATTCTCTATGCAAGATGAAGTATGCAATGTAAACCAATGACCACTTGTGCATGAATATATTTCAATTTCCGAGAAGGATGGCACAGATGAGGTTCTCTATTGAGACTCTTCAATTTGTATAAAAACCTTGGAAGCAATCATGGGATAGGGTCCATATTGAACAGTTCACCAACGTGTCCATGCTCTCCTCTTCATGCTAGATTTATCATAACATGCCTTTGAACTTGACAAGGATGCCTCTACCTCAATGATTTCTCCTTTTTTCAAGGGGTTTGCAACCTCCTTATTTCACTCACCTTCTTTTGACTTCCCATACTTTTTGAACACAAAGGAAGTCATAATCCTTTAGCTGTAATACCTACAAACTTGACTATCTTTACTTGACTCAAATAGAGTATAGAAATGAAAATTTGGTCCAAACATAAATATAAACCTTTAATCAACGATTATGTATCAATGCTAATAATTAGCATACTAACATATCTATAATTTAGTTATTTATGTTGGAACGCGTCATGTATCTTGTATAATGGAACTAATACCTTATTTGTTGCTTCTTATGTAGGGGTAGACCTCATAGTTTTGATAAAGAAACTTTTGGATATGGGAAACTCACGTAACAGAGAAATAAAAACTAGAAGAAATATGCCCATTGAAAAGGAAAATGAGGTAAGAGAAAAGGCCAGGTTGGCAACAGAGAGAGTGAGACATGGTCCAGACATTTCCACTGATACTTTGTCCGATCCTAACAGAGTTGATGACATAAAAACCTCTAATTCATAACCACAGGTGAAGCGGTTGCGTCCAATGGTCCCAACTCAAGTTCCAACATCAACACAGTCTCCAACCAACAATCCATCAATGAGCCATGAATAACCTCTTGAAGACATAGGTGTATTGAGAGACATTGAGTATGAAGCATTGGACCTAGGAGCAATGATTAATTGCAATATATTCCAGAAGAGCATAACCATGTCGAGCACACTCCCAATATGGACTGACATGTGAATGATTCACGACAACAAAGAAGCCCTGGGATCCGTAGCTCATGTCCACCTTCCCTACCTTGACTGTCTACAGCAAGAGAAAGGACTCCTAGACGTATCCATGTGGATGAAAGTTTTCTGTGAGACCTTGAAGGTAAGTTTCCCAAATGCATTATCGATTGGCAATGTAACAAATTAATGAAGGAATATTTTGAATCCAAAGGCGATGCAGGTAAATGTCAATTATTACTATGTTTGTTAAAGTCAAATTGTTTAGTTGTTGCTAGGAGAATTCTGGGCATAAAGATGGTTAGAAGTTTAGATGCTAACAATCATATTGTTAGAAATCTCCAATTTGCTTTTAATGCAATTGGGAAGACAACCTGTACTAAAGATCTTTGTGTGACTCATTGTGTGTTATAAGAATCAATTGTAAGCAAGTACACACGGAAATGTCACCTCCTTTCACACACTTCTCAGATACTTAAATTAAATAGAAAAAATGTTCAGAAGTACTCTGTTATAAGAGAAAATCTGCAGACTCTAGGTGGAAAAGACTGTTGGGATTTTGTTGACAGGTTGCCTTGTCAATATATGAATCTAATTGATGCTATCAAGGAATTAGTACAAACGTTCTAGAATGATCATACCAGACCTTCATCTAATCAAAGAGATGTGCTAAAGCTGAGAAAAGGTTCAACTGAATGTGAACCCCATGTCAAACACTTCCTTTACACAACACAGAATGAACTCTACGAGGGATTCAAGAATGAGCACACACAATTGAACCTGGGCAAAAGGTCATTTGAGAGATGTAAACCATGGTATGTTCGTATATGCATTGATCGAAACACATGCTGTTGTAGATACCATGTAGAATACAAATTTTTTATGACACGTATAAACATATATTTGTGATTTTCATACTAACCTTGAGCAGGGTCGCAATGAATCCGTAATACCACTGAATGCATCAAGAGATTTTATCATCAGCATCATGTGTCTAAGGGCCCATGAAGGACAAAAATACTATGGAAAATCATTTCTATATAGGAATTGTTCCAGGTGCAATGGGTTTTCTATTTTGAACCATTGCATTCATGGAAGTGATGAGCATCAATTTGGAAATATGAGCATGGAGATGCAGAGCTTCAAGTATGTAACCTATCAATCAGATAGTGTGAAGGAAAGTAAAAAGATTGCATTGGTGAAGTCACATGTGCAAATTATTTTTGCATGTTTTCCTCTTACATGTTTAGTTTCTACATATACATTATTTAAAGGTTACATTCTAATACGACCCTGGTTTTCATGGCAACAGGTACGGGTATGTGATTTTTTGATGGAGTTCTACAAGAAAAATGAGCAGTATGTTCAACATGTGCACGTAGCGTGATGGAAAGATGAGCAATATAGAAAATGCAGGGACATATTTCCCATTGGGACCATATTGTCAATTTTGGATTTTACAGAAAACTACACCCTTCAACCACAAAATGAAATTTAATGTCAATACTACCATTCTGACCAAGTCAGCATCATGGTACATATTACATATAGGCATGGCCCTGAGAGTAGCGTTAACAACATGATAATATAGAAGGAGACAAACTTTTACATAAGTGATGGCATATGCCATCATCTGCATTATATGTAACATTGTTTTCAAATTTTCTATGATCAGCTAAAGGAGGGAGATATACAAATGGATCAGCATTGGATATGGTCAGATGGTTGTGTGGGCTAGTTCAAAAATTCCTGAGTCTTCCAATGGATGAGTATGTTACATAAGACTTATAATGTGCCACATATATGGAACCACTTTGAGACCGGGCATGACAAAGGTGAGCATGACAGGGTCGGTGCATGCATTAAGAACACACTACAAAGGGAGGAGATGAGGTTTACTATAAACCCCCATATCAAAGATGCAGAATCCATAGTTCAATGTTGCTCAGCAACAATGTCATACTGAACTTCAGTGGTAAGAAGGCCAGTTAGGAATTTTTGGCATGTGGTTGACATAGATTGATCATGTTCCTATAGTTGTGGCATAGTACAAGGAACACATGGATTTCATTTGGTTTGAAGCTAAAACAACCCCCTATTTGAAATATGGATGTGGAAACTTGCTTGCTTTTGCAGCCCTTGTAGCAGTGGTGAATGGGATGAATGTGAATGCATGGATTGGTTTGATGATTGGGATTGTGTGTCACTTGCAATAGACCCACGTGTAGTTGGTGAAACAACCCACTTAAATGAGGTTCAGTCAATGATTTTGATAAACTACAACCATATCTCAGATCTTGTACAACCAGGACACATATATGCAGTTGTTTCCCAGAAAGAAAATGAATGGGGCATGGATTATTGGTTGGCACGATGCATTCAAGGTAAGCAAATATTGAATGAATCATTGATTTATGATGAAGGCAATGAATTTCCTATTGGCTCGATGGTGGTTGAGGGTGAATATCTTACATTAGATGGGAAATCAAGAAGAACTAGTGGGCATGTATTTGTGGATTACAGACCGGGTTCTATGGTCTATCACTTCACAAACTTGATTGTTGGCATGAACATCCATCTACAGACAATGTCAATGAAGAACTCAACCAAGGTATGTTACTTCTTTCCTCATTCAGAGCACGAGAGATTGATGGAGTCAATTAGCAACAGAGAGGATCCACCTAAGTATATTGAATGAGATTAGGTAATTGCGCTTACAATCAATCCACTTGGATGCCAGTTCCATGAGTGATTGAAATTGATAGCTACTATTAAAAGACAAGATGATCACGATAACTTACTCTGCTTTCTATGTGAACTCTACAAAAGCCTTTTCCTTTCCATCTATATCGATGTCATGTCTGAATATATAACATGTATAATTACTTATTACCAAGTATGATCTATTTTATGCACCATCTTGGTAATAATTATTTATGCATGCTATATATTCAGACATGACATCGATATAGATGGAAAGGAAAAGGATTTTGCAGAGTTCACATAGAAAGCAGAGTAAGTTATCATGATCATCTTGTCTTTTAATAGTAGTTGTCAATTTCAACCACTCATGGTTGTCTTGTGTTTTAATAGATTTTGACGTGTTATCTTGCACAAGCACACAATTCTCTACATTTGACTATGCAAGAATACAAAATCTATGCAAGAATACAAATAGGCCACTAAATCTATGAAAGAATACAATTTTTCATCATTTGCATTCTCAATTCCTTTTGTTCTTTTTAATTAGAGATTGAATTATTTGAATGTAAATTTCAAATGAATATGTTTGATGCATGTATCTTCAATAGACACCCTTCATTGGTTTAATCTGTCACCCATGTTTCTCTTACCTTTGCTACAGAAGTTTAAACATCATGTCCTTCATAGGTTTGATAACTCTGCACTTTATATTGTTCTCTACATGTCCTACCTAGTAAACCACTATCTTTACAACTTTCTCTCCAATTTGTGGTGCATCGGGATACTATTCAAAAAATAACTGCTCTAACATTGTGAAATGGTATTTGACTTGTGCATTATGCTTTCATCTCTAAATTTTAATTGCTATTCTAGTATGTTTTTATCCTTCTTCTATTTGAGTCAATAATTAGAATTTAACGTGAAAGCAGAAGGTATAACATAGATCAAGGTCAAAGAGTTGTTCATGTTTAAGAGATACAGTTTCTATAACATTTCTTCTATCCTTTTTGGAGAAATATAGTTCATTCCCAATATTTGTTGTGTTGGACCCAAAGCCTTCATTACAAATTGACTTCCTAAGCCCTTATTCAACCTTTTAATAATGCTCTTACCATGCTCGACAATTATCATGTCATCCCGGAATGAGAGTGACAAAGTGACTCCACCGCGTTTTCATGGCCCAGTGACTCCATGTTGCATCAGTTTCATAAACTAGGGTTTTGCTCAGTTTCCTTCAATGCAACTCTCGCACTGGTGGGTCAACTCTGAAAAACCCTCCTCCTTCCCAATCTTGGTGGTGTTCCCATGTCGGCATTGGCCATACACACCTGTTAGAGCCAACGATATGCAATCTTGTTGCTCCATTTGGTTTTTTTATCTCGGACCGAGAGTGACCAAGTGTCCCTGAACGACATTTTAATGTGACATGAAACTCGACATAACTCGGGAGCCATAGGTTAGATCGATAATCTGTTGACTCCATTAGTATCCTGGAATGCCATTACCTCTAGAGGATCCTCTTCACCATGTTGGCATGGCCCAGTGACTCTACTATGCATCGGTTTTGTTAACTAGGGTTTTGCTCAGTTTCCTTCAATGCAACTCTCGCACTGGTGGGTCAACTCTGAAAAAACCTCCTCCGTGCCAGTATTGGTGGTGTTTCCATGTTGGAATTGGCCATACACACCTTTCAAATCCAACAACATGCAATCTTGCTTCTCCGTTTGGTTTTTCTCTCCCGGACCGAGAGTGACCAAGTGTCCCTGAATGACATTTTCATGCAACTTGCAACTCGACATAACTCAGAAACTGTAGGTCAAATTGATGATTCGTTGACTCCATTGGTCTCTTGGCATGCCATTACCTCTAGTGGGGATCTCCACAGTGTTTTCATGGGCCAATAACTCCACTGTGCATCAGTTTTGTAAACTAGAGTTTTGCTCAGTTTCCTTCAATACAACTCTTGCACTAGTGGGTCAATTCTGAAAAACCCTCATATGTGCCAGTATTGGTGGTGTTCCCATGTTGGAATTTTCCATACACACCTGTCGAAGCCAACAACATGCAATATTTCTTTTCCATTTGGTTTTTTTCTACTGGATTGAGATTGACCAAGTGTCCATGAACGACATTTTCATGCAACTTGCAACTTGACATAATTCAGAAACTGTAGGTTGGATCGACGAGCCGTCAACTCCATTGGTATATTGCCATGCTATTACATCTACTGGGCCCTCTCCATTTCATTTGCATGTCCTAGTGACTCCACTCTGGATCGGTTTCATAAACTAGGGTTTTTCTTAGTTTCCTTCAATGCAACTCTCGCACTGATGGGTCAACTCTAAAAAATCCTCCTCTGTGCCAGTCTTGGTGGTATTCCCATGTTAGCATTGTCCATACACACCTGTCGAATCCAACAGCATGCAATCTTACTGCTCCATTTGGTTTTTTGCTCCCAGACCGAGAGTGACCAAGTGTCCAAGAACGACATTTTCATGCGACTTGTGACTCAACATAACTGAGCAACCGGAGGTCGGATGAAAGAGTCGTCAACTCCGTTGGTATCCTGGCATGACATTACCTCTAGCGGGCCCTCTCCACTACATTTGCATGGCCCAGTGACTCCATTATGCATCAATTTTGTAAAATAGGGTTTTTCTCAGTAGATTTATTGATGTTGTAATTTGTTGTAATAAGAGGTTCTAGATATGTTGTGTGCTTGGAAAGAGTGCCCTAACGGGATGTATATTCATGGTGTTAACATACACTTGGACTAGGGTTTATTTTGTTGGGTTTCCTTGTGATATTGTGATGAATATAAGTGAAATATTGGACCATAGTGACCACCTTCACACACATGTTGAGGAGAACAAATGAGCATAGTAACCACCTTGGCACACATATTGAGGATAAGCATTGCAGCATTGCAACAACCTATGACACATATGTTGAGGAGCATTGGGCACAAGAATATGTGGTACACAACTAGAGGAGGAATGTGTTACATGATGAAACTTGGATATGCATAAGGACACTAGGGTTTATATATGTATGTAAACCTTGGAGATGGAGATATAATACTATAGGAATTGATGGTTGTCTTGTAGAATCTATAGCTCTTGTTGTCAAGGAAAAGGAGATAGAATTAGGGTTCCAACCCTGTAGAAGATACAAAGAAAAGAGCTAATGTCTTTGGTGATATTGTAGTCTTGTTCTTGTGTGATACATGGAGGCTAGGGAAAGACCATGGAAAACTTAACTTGATAAGTCTTGAGCTTCTTTTGATTCCTTGCTTAGAAGAAGAATTTTTTAAGTTTAGTTGATTTTCCATGGAGGTCTTGCTTCTTGTGTTGATGCAATAGACAAAGACCTATGGTTTCAGGAATCATCCTAGGATATACATGTTGATGTCGAAACTGGTTCTAGACTTATCTGAAATTCCATGTGCTTCTATGATGAAAAATGATTAGGGTTTATAAACCCTAACGAGAAAAACAATTATAGTGTGGAAACCTTAATGCATGCTAGGGTTTCATGAACTACAATCTCATTGAGACTTGCATACTAAGGTTTCATGAACTACAATTGCATACTAGGGTTTTATGAACTACAATTGCATGCTATAACTAGGGTTGAGAAGTTATGAGATGAAACACATGCACATGTACAAATTGAAAACCAACTAGGGTTTTGTGAACTACAATTGCATGCTATAACTATTGTTGAGAAGTTATGATATGGAACTGGAGTTTTGTGACGTCTTTAAAAGCTATGAGATGGAAGTAGAAACACATGTACATGTACAAATCCAAAACCAACTAGGATTTCATGAACTACAAATTACATGTTATAACTAGGGTTGAGAAGTTATTAGATGGAAATATGGATTTATGAGCTCTTTACAAGTTATGAGATGGAAAAGAGAAACACACCTACGGTTTCATCAACTACCATTGCATGCTAGGGTTTCATGAACTACAATCTCGTTGAGACTTTCATACTAGGGTTTCATGAACTACAATTGCATGCTTTAACTAGGTTTGAGAAGTTATGAGATGGAAATATGGATTTATGAGCTATTTAGAAGTTATGAGATGAAAAAGAGAAACACACCTACGGTTTCATGAACTACCATTGCATGCTAGGTTTTCATGAACTACAATCTCATTGAGACTTTCATACTAGGGTTTCATGAACTACAATTGCATGCTATAGTTTCATGAACTACAAATTGCATGCTATAACTAGGGTTGAAAAGTTATGATATGGAAGTAGGGTTTTATGACCTCTTTACAAGTTATGAGATGGAAAAGAGAAACACACCTATAGTTTCTTGAACTACCATTGCATGCTAGGGTTTCATGAACTACAATCTCATTGAGACTTTCATACTAGAGTTTCATGAACTACAATTGCATACTAGGGTTTCATGAACTACAATTGCATGCTATAGTTTCATGATCTACAATTGCACGCTATAACTAGGGTTGAGCAATTATGAGATCAAATTAGAGTTTTATGACCTCTTTAAAAGTTATGTGATGGAACTAAAATGATATGGTATGTTGTAAGTTACTATGGTATGCTATGGTATGTTAGTACATGGTATGATGCTAGTATCATAGGGTATTGTAGGGTATGTACTATGATGTTAGTATTGTAGGGTGTGGTATGGTATGCTAGTATGGTATGGTATGGTAGAATGGTATGATGTTAGTATGTTATGGTATGTTAGGTTATGGTATGTTATATTAGTTGGTAGGGTTTCATGAACCCTTTACAGGTTATGAGATGGAAGTAGAAACACATGTACATGTACACATCCTAAAGCAACTAGGGTTTTATGAACTACAATTGCATGCTATTACTTGGGTTGAAAATGGCCCTCCCCCTCATGTGTTCATGGCTGAATGTTCCTAGATATCACTAAGAAAGAACATGTTGTGACATTATATTATCGATGTACTAGAATATAAGCGAACAACCTGCATAATAAAACTAGGCTTCACATATTGAGACATGGAACTACAAACTAGGGTTTTATGAACTCTTTAGGTTTGAATATCAAACTAGACTGGTTAGTATCATTTAATTAGAAACCAAATGGCCATATAGTCGTAGGATACACTTACAAAATGAAAACCAACTAGGGTTTCATGAACTACAAATTGCATATTATAACTAGGGTTCACAAGTTATGAGATGGAAGTAGGGTTTTATGAACTCTTTAGGTACATATCATTAGATTGCTTAGTATCATTTAAGTAAAAACCAAAAGGACATATACCTAGGTTATGCACATACATGAAATAATTTTATTGGGATTAATATGAAATAGTTACTATTTCATATGTTCACAAATCTAAATACCAATGTGTGCAAATGCTAGGAACAATACTAAAATTATGAAATTGTTACAATTGAATTAAACCCTAGGTCATGAATTGAATTTCTTTGTTATCCTAAACCCTAGCTAACACTATTGTAATTGATGAATAGTTACATGCTAGAATTTCCTGCAATGCCATGTGCTTCTATAGTGAAAGATGATTAGGGTTTATAAACCCTAATGAGAAAAAAAATTATAGTGTGGAGATTTGAATTTTAGCTTATATTATCTTTATGATTGGGTAGATTCTAGCATTGGTTATGCATTCTAGTTTGAGATAATTTTGGGTTGAATTTGTTAAGTAAACTTTAATTGTGTTTATTTTGTTAGATATCCTAAGTGTGGACCTTTGGATAGGTCATCATGCATTTGTGTAGGCCATCAAGATGATGACTAAGGAAAATCCTTTGAAATAAAAGGAACTTGCTATCCAAAATGACCCTTCAAACCATGATTGTACACCCAAAGAGGACATGTCGCTACCAAAGGAAGGATCAATAGGAATGACAAGATAGGAAGTCACTCAGTAAGATAGGAAGGTAAGAAAGTGACCATAGGCTATGATAGGTGGGTAAGAGCGCTATTAGGGCTACCCTAAATAGGATATTACATGTCAAGGTTTCCTCATTGATTATAAATCCTAGGTTATGCGTAACAACCTTTAAAATTCAGTTAGGTTTAGGGTTTCCTCATGGATTCTAAACCCTAGGTTATGCATGCTAACCCTTAAATTGTTAAAATTGCAACAAGTACAATAGCTCGTTAAAATTTCAAGTGCTCAATAGATCATTATAGAAGACACATATTCATGAACTTGTTTCATTTTTTATTTGTCAAGGAAGAACATTTTTTATGGGACATTAGCATTATGGGATGTTTTAATTTCAATTATGCATGTGGTTGAAGCATGTTAGTGGTGTTGATGGGACGTTATCATCATATCGTACAAAGTCAACATCTCTTGCAACCGACATAAAAGTATTTCCATCCAAGCATTTAGCATTATGATAGTCCTATATTTCACTTTTTAGCTAACTAGGACAAAGGTACAATCTTTTTAAGTAAACATCAGTGATAAACAATTTTATAAGTGACAAGTTTCCAAGCCAATGGGACTGTTAAACCAAATCAAATTTCCAGTCAAGTAAAATGTCTTATTATAGTCCAAGATGTAATTTCCAGTCAAGTAAAATGTCTTATGACAGTCCAAGATGTAATTTCTAGTCAAGTAGGAATGATAAGAAGTATATTCACTTGCCTTTTGATGACACAATGACTTGCAAGCAATTGAAAGACTTTTCTAATATTTTTCCAGGTTATGGATGATTACATACCAGTGTCAAATTTGTTTAAGTATGGTTGGGAATTATTTTTTATATACAGTCCCTTTAGGGTGTCTTTGTGCCACTTTAAATCGGGTTATGGACAAATTTGAGGTGAGGCGTTAGTGAGTGGGTAACATAGGAAGGCAAGGAAGTGACCTTAGGATATGATAGGTGGGTAAGAAGGCTATTAGGGATGCCCTAAATAGGATATTACAGTGAATATGTTAGGGGATCTTAGGATGAGTTAGTGGTGTTCTAGGGCTGTCCAAAATGGATATTACAATCAGAGATATAGGGAGAGTCGTGGGGGTCTAAGTGGTGTGGAAATGAAAGGAATAAGCCTTGCTTTCGAGAGAGGGAAAGGTAGGAGTCTAGGGAAAGAGTTTTAGCAAGGTTTAGGCTAGAATAGAATGGTTTAGGTGTGTCTTATGGCTGCCTAATAGGTAGTATTACAGTCTAGTTTGATAGACATTCCTAGGGTTAGTCAAGGATAGAAAATGGAGTAGAAGGCCAAAGGTTAGAATTACTGTGTAAATACCAAATGCAGACAAGTTCTTTCTATTGCAATTTGGACAATGAATAAGATTGTATTTTTATGCATTTGTGTATTTTTTTGTTAACTAACCTGCAGTGCTAATTTTTTAATGCATTTTATTATGAAATTACGGACTTTATTGCTTTGTCAACGATAAGTATTGCAAGCGCATCAATTGTAAACTACTACTATAAAGAAGTACAAAATGATATATTAATACACAAAAATATCCAATCATATACAAAATATGGCAACTCGTGCCATATACAAAATATGGCAATTCGTGCCTTATACAAAATATGGCAACTCGTGGCATATTCAAAATATGGCAACTCGTGCCAAAATGCCACATCATGGCTAGTGTACATAGGAGGCTATCTCAATCCTCCTGCCAACCCTCGAAGCTCCCAGGTCCAACTCCAAAATTGATCTTCCTCTTCTTTGAGCTAGAGGAAGCTCGGTTCTCTTGGCTGCTTTGACCACCTCCCCTTGGGCTCTGAAATGACAACAATCAAATGTCAACTCCTACAAGCAAGTATACAAGTATAAAACACAATTTAAATATCAAAATTAATTTTCAATTTTTAAATAGATCACCTGAGACGAGACCGTAAGTGGTGAGCGGGCTGCCCTCCTCTGTCATCCAAGTCTCTCAGCAATGCCACCTTGCAACATTTAAATAGTAATATAACTCATACAATTTACTGCTATGTTAATTTTTGTTAATACTGAATGTGATTTTCATAAACTAATCAATCTCACCATGAACACAACAGGTTGGTCCTGGGGGCTGGCAGGTGGAATCAACTGCTCCTCAAGGGTGGCAGGTGGAGCAATGGGCTGTACAACTTGCTCTCATGCTAGGGTGGATGGCATAGTGGAGGATGTAGCCACATCTATGTTGGCTAAAACACTAGGGGGCATGGTGGGAGAGGGCATGGACTAGAGTGGGTGAAGTGGTGATGTACGACGATAAAGTTCAACTGGCTGTAGAATGGAAAGGGCCACCCTAGAAGAGGAAACAAGGGTGGTGGGGGAATATGGAGGAGGGGGATGAGTTNGGGGGGGGGGGGGGGGGGGGGGGGGGGGGGGGGGGGGGGGGGGGGGAGAGCTAGATGGAAGTGTGGTGGAGGGATGGATGGAACAAGGTGGGGAGGGATGTAGGGAGAAGGACATGTATGCCAGGGGATACACATAGCATATATGGTGGGAAAAAGGCAGTTGGTGGAGAGATAGTTACACCGACATGCCTATGTGGTGGGACCTGCATACATATTCATGTCATCATGTATTAGTACATAAAAAATATAACTATATGAATCTAAGACATCAAAAATGAAATTAAATTTATACTTTATTACAAGATACCTACTCACGAGGGGATATGTTAATCTTTGGTGGGGATGGTTGGTCACTCAATCCTGCGGACACCTATTCATTTACACAAAAATATTTAGATTCAATTAGTAAATATTAACTAAATATGGGCTGACAATTTAAATAAATATGTGATGATTGACATCCAATTACTACTAACATTAAATTTAATTACTAAAAGAAAACTACCTGTGTGTATGGTGTCACGATGTCCTCTGTAGCTGTCATGGCTCCATTTAGGTTGAAGGAACCAACATCCTCCCACCCGTGTCTTGGAGACTCGGCACTGAATAGATGTACATTAAAAAAAATCAAGTCATCAACATCTGATTCTAAGTTAAATTTATTACAAATTATGACATTAAATAAAACAATGACTAACCTCGTGTAGGCAGCTCTCTGTTCCATGCTCCTACGTGGGAACCTGGCATGGGTACCCATAATGAGAACAATGATGTGGCACTAGTATCATCAAGCTAGATGGATCTACCTAGCTAGCACCTGTATCTGGTCTCCCTCGCCCACCATCAGTAGACCATGCAAAAGTGTGTCTCTCGGGGGGGTTTTGCTCGCTCTGCGAGGACATAGCCACAAATTCGGTATGCCTAAGAAGGTTTCGTGTGGCACTTCTGACGGAATAATGGATCTCATACAACCCACTACCTAACCCAGGTGGTTCAGGAGGCGGGTTTGACTCTCTCCTAGGTGCAACAGGTCCTCTGAGTGGGTTTTGGTGCGCATGAGGTCAATCTTGGGTTGAGCCAAAACAGACACCTTGGAACTCAGTGATGTCAAAGTAGTTCACATGGAACCCTAACAAAAACCCATCCCATAGTTTCCTCAGAAAATACTGTGGGACCTCTACAATGTTGCATGGAGGCTTGTCGAATACTATGAACCATCTCTTCCTTCAGTTTTCTCTCCATGGCTGGTAATTACACCAGTCCATGCAAACTCGCCTCTTCCTCACATCTGGAAGTTGTCCTGTTCTAGGATCTATAAATTTGCTCCACAGTTGGGCTTTTGTGATATTCAGGTTTTTAATATCCTCTTTGGATATACCAGTGCTATAATGCTCTCTCATTCGAGCCCTATATTCACTCAAACTGGTTATCTCAATATGGGCAATGTTGATATATTCTATAATGTTTTGTATTGTTTTGGTAAGGGAAACTTGAAAGGGTTCCCTCATGTTCTTCAATTCATCATTCAAAATTCTTAATTGATTTAAATCCATGTGCAATTCATCTTCAGGGTTTTCTTATTCATTTAATTTTGGGTTTTCTTCATTTAATTCGGGGTTTGGGTCCTCTATTTGGTTTGTTTCATTCATTTCTTTCGATGGTTCATTGGTATTGGTCATTGTGGTTAGGTAATTTGTACCTGCAGTATCAAATTTTTCCTATTTCAATTGATTTTCAATTTCTTTTTAATTTTGTATTTTATTTTAAAAAAATGAAAAAAAATTGCATTCCTACTCTATTTACCTTACTCTAGCATCGTTTTAGGTGATTTACACAAGTTGGTTGGGATCCTTGGAGGTCAAATTCATCTCCTTGGGCTCACTCGCTCCTCCTTGCGTGCTCGCGGGTTGCAAAAAACAATACACATTGTTTTTTAATACATAGGGATGCGTGTACGTCCCTGTTTGCTATCGCTCTCAAAACGCGCATGTGTACAAATGTATGTGCATGTCCATAGGCATGTGCGCACTCTTATTTCCCACACTGGAAATCCCATGTGGAGATTCATCAATCCGAAGTGGAGGCGCGGAAGTGCATCTACACAGTGCGTGCACGTTGTTGATTTAACCTGCTTGCGCACTCCCATTGCATAATAATTGGGTAGCAGCTTCATGTGGGTGCCCGAATGTCAGTTTTTTTGAAAAATGTATGTCTGTGGGTTGGCTCTATAGACCCATCAAATGGGAATTTCACTAGTGTTGGAAGTAGGATCGATGATCGAAGCAATTCTTTAGAGAAAAACCTGGCTACGTATGGCTCCTCCACCTGGTCGGAATTGAATGTAATATACTTTTTGTACTATAAGTAATATAAAGAGTTTCTGCTTATTAAAAAAACAAAATATAGTTTCTATCTTTTTCTACAGTTTTAAGGAAAAAACTAAAGCTAGTTTGAAGGTAAACTGCCTTGCTTTTTGCACCAATTCTGTTGAAATATTGTAACTTCAAAGGATATTCTAAATTTATTTTACTAATGTAACCCAAGGGAGATTTTATTATTCATCCAATGGGGTGCTACTATTGTATTTGGTCATCCTAGTGTCATGAGGTAAATCCTCCACTTGTGTCGTGTCTTTAGTACCCTAATAAATAATATAATATATTGTTTTGATTATTCCTAGGTGAAGTCAGCCCAAACAGTTTATTGGGGTCGACTTGTCTAGTGTAAAATTAAGTTGACTTATTGTGTATAAATAGATGATTTATGGTTCTCATTTGAACACATACTCACTCACTTGTGTAGCGCATAGGAGAGAGAGAGACATCACAAAAGGAGTAGAACACTTGTTTTGGGGGTTGTCTTTTATACATCTTATATAGAGGAAATTTTTTTGGATTTTCTTCTCCTTGATGGTTTCCCAAGATAAATGGTGTGTCTATACTGTGATTTTGTTTCTATTAGTGATTCTTGATATGTTGTTGCTGTAATTTTAAATTGAATACTATTGAATCTAGTATAGCATATGAAATCTTAACAAGCTCACCTCCATTCTCTTCCTCATCTAAAAGAATGATAAAGTAAACTTTCCATCACTTATGAGTTGTACACACTCATTTAATGAATTTGTGAGCATCTTGACTGATTTGGAAAGTGCTTTATGCACCTATGGGGTATTTTGACTAGTTTAGTAAGGTCGCTTTTGTACTAATTTAGGTAGCAACCTAATTCTTTCGAATCCTTAGAGTATCTATTGTATGATCATCCTACATATATTTAATGATGGTTGGTGTAAATTAATATCATAAATAGTTTGTGGCTTATCACATATTAAATCTCCTTCTTGAGTGTTTCTTGCATATTTTCAAGCAATTTTGTGAGTTCAATTGTTCTAAGATTGGGATTAGTTTCCATATGGTATAAAAGCCTTAGTAGCTCGATTTTTCTCCTCCTCAATTTGTTTTTTTACGGTCAACATCACTCTCTGGAAGTGCATAATGCTTGGTCAGGGGAACAGTTGGTGAAGAATAGATCAATCTCAACCAATCATCTAAACCAAGAATGGATATTCTGATGAGGAGTAAAGGCCTCTTCAAAGTGACTATGGAAATTGAATTTGATCCCAATGCAGCATCATAGAAGATCAAATGGAATAATATGAGAGATCAGATTGAGAAAGTTTATAATTATTATTAAGCCCCTATTATTTTATAAATACAAATTAAGTTCGTATGCACAAGATTGAATTGTAAATAAGTTTTTGTTAATATTATGTTCTTGAGATAGTTTATAATTTTATTTTTTTACAATACCTGTAACATTTAACCATTTAACCTAATATTTTTGTAGCAGAGAGATTGATTTGATCAATTTAGTGGAGCTTCATCACTCACTCTAATATTCCACTAATTTTGGCTTTTTACCCTAGTTTTTATTAGTTTATGGTCATAAATTTTCATAAAATATTCAAAACTCTTAAAATTAAATTAAACTATATGAAATAGTTTAATTAAAATTAAATTTAACTATGCGATATAAAGTATTACAACCTTTTCCAATTCAATATGTATAATGACAACTATTATAACTCTTATATATAATGTCGAGCCTCATAGGTTTAAAAGAAATAAAATATTCATCAACTACATAAAATCTAACTTTATAAATTTAATAATATAAATTTCATAGATTTAACAACAATTGGCCAACTTACACATCAACAATGTAACTTATACCCAAGTCACAGTTCCTTAATTAAAATCCTTCATCATAAAAATGGAACACTTATATATATGAATATAAAAATGAAACACTTATATATATGAATAATAGGGATGACCCAATTATATAATGATTGTGAGTCACTCAACATCTCAATATATAAATCTTATTTAATTAGTAAATATCAACATTCATATGTCAATTCACAAATACAAGTATTGAACTGTAAGGTCAACTCAAATATTTATATAAACAATTATTTAAACTATTTCATGGTTTAATTTTAAATGAAAACAGAAAGCTATACATTTATTCCATACATATCATATTTCTCGTTAGTTTACCAATTTAAATAAATGGGTGTACGTGTGCTCATAACTCTTATAACTTTGGTCTTCTAAATGATTTTGGTTTTAAAAATATCTGTTGAACTTTTCTCCTGAGCCTTTTGCATATTCAGACACATGCAACCTGCTTTTAACCATTTTCAGCAATCTGTCACCACTTTCTTTGAGGATCTACTTTGCACTTAATAGGAGGAGAAATTTGGAGAGTTGGAAGACCGCTTCAAGGTACTCCAAGACACGAGTCTTCACACTAAAACAACAACAAAAAGAAAACACAAAAAGTGGTTGAACAATGCAATAATGCAGTAAAAAAACAATACAACCATCGAATAAACTAAGGGAGAAGAACAATACAACCATCGAATAAAATGAGGGATAAGAATAATTTCTGAGCTGTAGAGAGAAATATAAGTTTCTATTTATCTTTATCAATGATCCTAAATAAAAACAAATAAAATAAAGTAGTTTTTATTTATCTTTATTGATCTGCGTCTTTGAAGTTTTAATCGCATTTAACTTCCTCTATTATCTAGGCCCTCTAGAGACCTTTAATTTTTTTTGAGGATAATTAATTGAAGATAAAAACTATGCCTCTTTGGGAAACATTAAATTTTGTAAACATTAACTTTTGTAGACGGTAAGTAATTGAAGACAAAAACTATGCATTTTTGGAGAACAATAATTCACTGAAGATAGAAGCTATACTTTTTGGATTTTTAGATTGTGAGCCTCTTTCTATTCATGAGGCATAAATTCCAAAATAAAGTGCAAACTACAGCGATGGGGCATGTATATTAATGCAAAATCTGATAGCTGATAGGGATGAGGTCTTTTTCTATGATAAGGAGGAAAGGAAATCAATAGAATATGGTTGACTTGAATAAGCTAAAATTTTATGTAACAACTAAGTTGAGTGGTTGACTCAGGAGGAGTTCATATTCACAGGTACCATCGGAACGGATGCATCTAGGAAGCAACAAAGGTAGACACTCCATTCCAGATAGGGTGAACTATCTATATATTTTGGCGTATGTGAAGCAGCTAAGATCCGAGTTTCTCCTCAACCTCTGGAGGTTTACTTGTAGGAAATTGGATTGATTTTATGTGTAGATTACTGAAAATCTTCACTTTTGTATACTAAAACTTGAATAAAACTATTTCCTCCTCTACAAAATAGAAAATAAATAAAATAAAAATCAGCACTGTAATTTTTTGTTAATTGAACCGAATTACTTCAATTTAGTGTGCTTACGTCACTAGTGTCATCAATGTCTCCCATTCTCTTTTGGGATTGCAGAGTATTTTACAATAGAGGAAGAAAAGCGGTGGTCGATCAATGATAATTTCAAAGGGTGTCTTGTATAGCTAACTAGTTCTAGTTGTTCACCTATTGAATTGTGCATGTCTCTAATGGAACCTACAAGTGTTTTATTGTAGCAATGGATTTTTATTCCGTGAACCTGTAAAACTTACCCGCGTCGTACTTGTCAAAAACAAAATTTTCTGTTTCATGGCAAGCAATCTTCAATGTGTAGTTAATTCCTACTACATGTATAGCATGTGCATTGTTGTTATTGTAGCTCATAATAATTGGAAACTACCGACAACTGTCTCCTTCTCATGACAATTAACATGACTATTTCATCTAGTTGTGACTGCTGACAATCACCTACAACACACTCATAGCTCAGTCACATCTCACTATTTAGCAACTTTCTGATAACCCTTGCATCCATACACTTAACAAAAATATTATACAGAGTTAATAAACCGTATTCACACAAATAAACTCCAATTGCTACAACAAAGTAACATTAAAATAAAACTGAGTTTTTCACACTCAGAAACAGTGTAAAAATAAAAATTACACAGTAAAATTCAAAGTTTCAACTCGATTTCTATTTCTCTATTAGACTGTGTCTCCCTGTGTCTAAATCACGATTACAATGCAAATATTTATAGGATTTCAAACTAAGTCGATCATTAATTATTTAACTAACGCTTTGCTTATACAAAAAGAAGTCATAATTTATGATTTACAAACTGACAGAAATAAAAAATTGCGCTGCCCTTTCAGAACATAGATGTGTTTTGTTGGCAGATTAAATTGGCTCTTTGTATTTTAATAATTTTGTATTTGTCATAAAGTGTGATGGTGAGGTGGTTTGCGGCACTTCAACATTTCTAGCAGTTCCAATTCGGGGCGGTGATGCCTTTTCAGAACTCTGGCATTTGATGTTTCATCTTCAGTGTTGCAGCGATGAATCAGTGGAGTAATTAACAGCTCCAACATTATCCCCCTTAATTACTACACCCCAAAAAAAATTTGTATGCTAATTTTCTGTTACAGCTTACGAACTCGAATGTTTTTCCTATGAAGCTCAAAAAACTCTTTTCCCAAAGGTTTTGTAAATACATATGCAAACTGATTTTCTGATCTGCAAACTTCCATGCTGATTTCAATGGTGTTTTTCAGTTCTCGGATAAAATGATACTTTGTATAAATATGCTTACTTATTTTATGAAAGACATGATTTCTTGATAGTGCAATAGCTGATTTATTTTCACATAAAATTTGATTTGGTTCATTATGTTCATGTTGTAACTCAAAAAGAGTTCTTCTCATCCACACAATTTGACATGCAGTTGTTGTTGCTACAACATACTCTGCCTCAGCAAATGATAGTGTCACTATGGGATGCTTCTTTGATTCCCATGCTACAGTCCCTATTCAAAAATTAACACATATCTAGATGTTCTCTTTCTATCATCTATAGAACCTGCAAAATCACTGTCAGTATATCCAATCAATTTAAAATTTAAATTTGATGTATACTTGATACCAAAATTTGTTATCCTGACAATATATCTTAGGATTCTTTTTCCAGCTTGCTAGTGAGTATTTTTTGGCAATTCCATAAATCTTGAAATCAATCTTACTTCAAACATTATATTAGGTCTTGTTGCATTTAAGTACATAAGACTTCCAACCGGTCTCTTATACAACATTGTATCAACTTTTGACCCATCATCCTCCTTACTGATTTTTGTGCGAGTTGCAATTGGAATTACAATTGGCTTACAATTCATCATTCTAAATATTTTTAATACATCATTTGCATACTTATATTGATCAATATAAATACCATCTTAAGATTGTGTTACTTCAATATTGAAGGAAATATTTCATCATTCCTAAATCAGTCAACTTAAACTCTATTTTCATGAATTTCTTGAACTTATCTACAGAAAGATCTTTAGTGAATATCAAATCATACACATATAAGAAAACAATCAGTATTTTACCTTCTTGATTTACCTTTGTATACAACATTGGCTCACTTGGACTTTTGTTGAATCCTTCACTATTCAAGTATTCTCCAATTATGTTCTACCATACTCTTGGTGCCTGCTTCATTCCATACAATGTTTTCTTTAATCTGTATACCTTGTCTTCTTGTCCATAAACTTCATAATGAGGAGGTTGTCTCACATAAACTTCTCCTTCTAAATATCCAATTAAAAATGCAGACATTACATCCATTTGATGTACATACCATTTATTATGAGCAGCGAGAGCTAATACCATTCTTACCGTATCAATTCTAGCCACCGGTGCAAAAGTTTCATTATAATCAATTACATGTTGTTGGCTAAAACCCTAAGCTACAAGTCTTGTTTTATATTTTTCAACATCACCATCAACATTTAACTTAGTCTTATAAATCCATTTGACACCAATACAAATTTTATCTTCAGGAAAAGATACAAGATCCCAATTACTATTTCTTTCTATGGCATGAATTTCTTCATCCATATCTTTTATCCAAACATCCTCATCAAAATCTACAAGATCGCATGCTATAAATGCAAAAATTGAAGCTTGATCTACTTCTTCATTTTGATCACGCAGTTCTCTTAAATTTCTAGTCTTCTGACCTTTAACTCAGTTTCTTAACGATGCTAATGTAGGATTTGATTCATTACTTACCTCTGATCATGTTCCTTGTCGTCTACCAATATTTGATGGTTCACCATATTCATGCATTAGGGCATTCTGGTAGGTTTCCTTAGTAAGCTGGTATATGTGGAATTGATTGTTCTCCATGTATGCACTGTTCTTCTTCTTTATCTTCTGTGTGAGATGTAACACCGTCCTCTACAATTAGCTTATCAATGCTCCCATCCCATGCTTCTTCTTCCTTAAACACAACATATCTAATAATAACATCCTTATTGGTGATGGGATTATAAATTCTGTATGTTTTAGATTCTTCACCATATCCAACAAAAATAAATTTCTAACTTCTATCATCTATATTTCTCCTCATTTCTTTAGGTACATGTGCATAAGCTACAAAACCAAAAATTCTTAAATGAGATATGCTGCTACACTTACCACTCCAAACTTGATAAGGACACTAGTGGAAAATGAGATATTAGTGACCAGGAGACCAAAAATTTTGGTCACCATAGGTTTTTTCAAGAGATAAATGACCAAAATTGATAAATCTAAGTGAGTTAACTAAAAAAGACCAAGATAAATGACCACTTTTGGTCACGGGATAAAAACCAACTAAAAACAACCAAGATAAATGACCAAATTTGGTCATGGGATATCTAGATTAAAAATGAACACATAACAATTGGTCATTTATTTGGTCATTTTTAGTCGTCACTTCGGCAATGAAAAAAATTAGAAATTTGACAATGAATTTGTACATTTTACTAAATTCTAACACCGTAGATGGATTCAGAAGGGGGTCTCTTAATCCATCTACAGTGTTAGAATTTATTAAATTCTAACATATATATAATATATATTTACACGTCCCTATATTAAAAAAATTTAAATTAATGCAACCCAAATATATGTTAATTATATCCTCTGTTATTCCCATCAAGATAGAGACCCTTGAGACCCCTTAAATAATATAGGTTGGGTCTCAACTATATCGACATGTTTCTAAAGTGTTGAAAAATGACATCATAAGAGAACGTAGTGAATTTTTTTGTAAAATCATTCCGCCTGCACAATCATGTTTAGGGAGATATGCTTATAACATTTGTAATATCTCATTTCTCCATTTACACTTTTGTATAACCCCTTCGACAATTTTGTCAAGTTGTGTCTTTTACATCGTCATGATAGCCGAGTTAGTGTCGTGTCTAGGATATTGGTCATTTCTCGTTAAAAGCATCCTCATGTCTTGAATTGTATACCATTGTGTTCAACTTATCGAACTTATTATGATCATATTTCATTTGGCCAAAATTGTCATCGTTTGACCCTTTCGACACTCACTTGAAGTTTCGGTAAGTAAGAGTATTTTGCATCTCATTAGTTGAAATATGCCTATTTTGTGCCTCCCAATTAATTTTTGGATATTGTTTTTAATGGATTTAACACCCTCATAAACCCCCAAAAAACCAAAAATTCCAAAAAATGATAATCGAAAACTGGATTTTTAAAAATTATGAACAATTTTTTTTCAAAATCGTGCCTAAAAATTTCTATCTATTCCAACCCAAATTGTAGAATTTTTAGATTATAGGTTTTACCACACATAAAAACCACCATATATATATATATATATATATATAAAACAACATAAAAAAATAAACTAAAAAATACACAAAATTTTAATACCTACCCAAAAAATACATAAAACAAATAAAACAATTACTATATGAAATAAAACAAAACATAAACATAAAACAAATAAAACAAATACTATAAAACAAATAAAACAATTACTATGAAAAATAAAACAAAACATAATGAAAAAATAAACAAAATTTTAATACCTACCCAAAAAACATAAAACAATAAAACAATTACTATGTGAATTAAAACAAAACATAAAACAAATAAAACAAATACTATAAAACAAATAAAACAATTACTATGAGAAATAAAACAAAACATAATGAAATACTTTTGGTGAGTTAAACATGGACCGGGGCATTTGAACCCTCCACCTCCACTAGGCCATTTGAACCCTCGACTTGGACTTTGCATAGATTAAGAGAAATCAGCAAGATGGATAGGGACCCTTGACACTGCGCGAAGACATGAGAGATTCTTCCTCCAGATCCTAAAGGAGGTGCTATGGCCCAACACCGCCATTGATGTTTTTCTCCTCAAGTTTGAAGACATGTGCTTCAATGTCAGCTAGGACCAATTGGGGAAAACCCATTGGGGCCAAATCATCGATGCTGTTAATGCTTCCTGCAGCTCATTACAACGGATTCTAGTGCAAATACAAGTGGAATCTTCCCAAGAAGTCCTACAACAAGGCAAAGGTGCATGGGGAGACTTCCAGGTTTCTGTTCTATAAGCACATGATTGAGCGCATTGTGCACAGGGATTTTGTGAATATTACTATCCCTTTTGGTGGTTTACTATCCCTTTGCTGGAAGATTAAGAAATGCCGACAAGGGTAAGCTTATAGTTGACTACACTGTTTAAGGGGTTCTTCTCGTATAGGCCGACGCAAATATTTCCTTGGTAGACTTTGGGGATCTGTCTCCACCTATTTCCTTGTGCTTTTGTTGAAGGTTCGTATTGTGGATACTTTTCAATTTGTTTGGAGAAAGCTGGTATTCAATGAATTGACTTTTTTGTATTTGAATCTGTGATTGATAGGTAACTCTTCTAAAATGTGGAGGCTTCATACTAGGTTTGAATTTCAACCCCTGCCTTACTGCTGGCATTGGAATCGCTCAGTCTTTGAGAGATAGAAGCTTCATATTAGGTTTGCATCTCAACCACTGAGTTACTGATGGCATTGGAATTGCCCATTTTTCATTTCAACCATTGGGTTACTTTCTGGGAAGAAGCTCCATGAAGAAGAAGAGGAAGTGGAAGAACACTTCCTCAAGTATTTTGTTGGGCCACCAAGAACACTTTCCCCAAGACTTTTTCTAGAAAAATACAGTTTTACTTTGTTGGGCTATCAAGAACTTGTTAACCCAAATTTCATATGAAGTTTGTTCATCTGCTTGTTGTTTTTAATCTAGAAGTTATTCCTAAGCTAATTGAAGATTGTTTAATTGAGCTCTTAGTTCTGATGAGCCAGTCGAACTCTTCTTTATCTCCTCCATCACTAGGTTTTTTTGTGGAGAATAGCGAGGTTGAGCATTTTGTTTTTTTTTTATCTAGAACAAGATCTCAGTCTATGTTTACAAGATGAATTCTTGGCCTCGATTTTCCAGAAGCTCGCAAACAAAGATGGGAATATATTTTCCCTAGTCTGCAGTAGATGGCATCATATTGAATTGAAAAGCAAGCAACATCTTGTTCTCCAGGCTCGAGCTGATATTTTCCACCTGCCCCCCAATCTGATTATGAGATTTGAACATGTGACTATTCTGGCTCTTAAATGCTCCAGAAAATTTCCCATTATTGACAACAAGGATCTCACTGTTATTGGAAAGAGTTTCACTCATCTCAAGAAGATCAAACTGAAGGGATGCATTGAGATTATTGATGAGGGTATAGATTCCTTCTAACTCAAATGTGGTCCTATTCAGAAGATTTCTTGCGGTTCATGTGGATTCGGAGGAAAGGGTTTAAACTCAATACTTAAGAATTGAAACGAACTAGAAGATCTTACAACAAAAAGGCTCAGAAGATTAGATGGTCAAACAGAAAGAATAGGCTTAGGGAAAGGTAAGCTACAGAGATTGTGTATTAAAAATGTTTATAATGGGCAGTTGTTTTCCCCACTATTATTGGTCTCCGGGTGTCTGAGGAAGCTCATTTTGTCATGGAATTCTGAGTATTGGGATCAAATTTTGGAAAGCAGCACTAGAAATTTGTAACATCTTACATAATTGCAAATTGAAAGAATACATTTAGGTGAGAGAGGTTTGATGGCTCTTTCAAAGTGGTCAAATGGAGGTATTTTTTATTTGTTTCTTCGTAAAGGTTAATTTTTCTGTCTGATCAAATCTATGATATGTAATTTGAAAACCAAAAGCTCATGATGTATTTGTAGAACGCTGGTGTTTGTTTACCAAACACAGCCATGCATCTTAGGGATTCCTTGCCATGATTTGGTTAAAAACATTCTCTTCTAAACAGATTATGCAGATTTTTATGCCTTTGTTGAAAACCAATGCAAAACACTTTGGGATATACATACTTGCATTTTGTTAAAAGATTAGATTCATCTTTTTAATTTTATATGAACAACTAATAGAAATTTATTCAAATGTTTAGCACCCAATCCAAGTCTTTACTATCCAATTGTTTTCACAGTGCTTGAGGTTGGGATTAGGGAAGAGTTGGGCTTGAATAACTCTAGGACACTTAAGTACAATTTGTAAAAGCCAAGATGACCCTAAAAATGAGAAGCAATACCTAGAAGGATAAAGCTGTTGCATTTCTTTGGTTGTTGACAGGAAGGCTTTGCTGCTTAATCATATTGCTGAAAAGGCAATAGTTAAATCACCAGAAACCCAAATCATAATCCATCATACACAGACCATATTTTGAGCAGAAACCCAAATCAAAATCCATCATACGCAACCCATATTTTGAGCTGCAATTTGTATAGATTCAGATTTAGACTTGGAATAATATATGAAAAATATGAAGGAGATAAATAATCATATTGTTCAATCATCAATGTCTATTGTCAAAAATGAAGTCTCCAAAATCTGCCTAGAACACATCTGATTATTGAGACATCCGAAATAGCAGGGTGTATTGTAATCGACGATAAGTTCTGCAAGGACTCTGCTACAGCGTTAACAGTTTGGAAAAAATATTTGGTATTTAGCTGTAGCGGCTTCAATATGTTCAATCCCAGCAGGAACATCATCTTCAGAGTGGATAACTATTGTTTGGATCCCAAAAACGAAGTTGTTCTCATGGATGCTGCAGGAATTGCTCTCCTCATAATGAGACGCAAGGTATATATCAAATGCCTCTATTGGATTTCCAGTGCTTGCACTTGTTGTAAGGGAAGAATAATCTATAATTAAATCAAGGCAATGAATAGTATTATTGTATGTGAAACAAAGGCCGAGTCTACATAATGAATGGTGAGGATTCTTAGGAGATTTCTAGGATGCCCAAAAACTATTGTTTGTGGTGAAAAGGGTGGCATCTCTGCTGATTCCCACAAATAATAATTTAGCAGAGGTGTATATGTAGGGTACTGCTTCCTCTAAAAGCAAGCAAAAGTAACACTCTGACTACCATATCAAAGGTTGTTATTCCAAGCATTCCTTCACCTTTCCCAACAGCTTTGGCGACATAGTTGCAGAGGTCTTTTTCAGGTAATTAATTGATGCCCTATGTCTTGTATATTCACACTATATTGCGGCGTGTTAGTTCGAAGTTGTGAAAATATTTTTTGACTTTAATGCAAGTGAAGCCAAAGCAGGTGAGATCTGATAAGATACAACTGGGTGGATATGTGTTCAATCTGGTTGTGTGTCCTGGATATGATCAAGCATTTGTCATGGGGTTGATTATCATTCTATATCAGATAATGCCATCCAACTGATTCGATATGATCAATTCTACAAAGAAGTAGAATGTAGAATGAAAGTTAATAGAATAGATATATTTTAGTTTTCTTTATTTATAAGGTTCTACAGTAGGGTGAATAGCCCTCTCCATGTAGCAACTAATTCCCACTGAAAAGAATACCTTTCAGGTTTTCCTTCTATTTTGGTATTGGAGTTGCGGGTGAAGCAGTACTGAAGAGGATGGAGAATCCAACCCTCTTGGCATACGCAACAATGCCTGAATAGCATTCAAGTTAGGAGATTCCCCTCGTCTTGGGATATGCAACAATTAATGAATAACGTGCTAGTTAGGTCTCCCCATCTGGCCGTGACTAGTGCCATTTTCAGGAAGAATTTTGGGGCAAAAAGTGTACTAAACATATTTCTTTCCCACCTCGGATTAAGAACCTTTACCCTTCATCGTTAGTCTTTAGTCAACCATAGTGCAAAACCTGCATAACAAAAAAAATAGATATTCATTCATCTCTTTGAATAGCAAGGCTAAAAAGGTTATCACCATGAATTTAGAGATTTCTGAGAACATCCAGCTAGGTTATAATCAAGAATCTAGAAATTTCTCTAATACCCAATTATAGCTTCAAATTTCTCTAATACCCAACTATAGTCATGAAGCTAGAGATGTAACGGTTTTGGTGTGACATTTCCAACCAAGTTGAAAAAATATAAGTGTTTTAAATTGAGTTTTTACATTTATATTTTTTTGGATATGTTCATATTTTTGTCAACTTCCTTTTAGTGAAATTGCCATTTAAAATTTTGGGAAAAAGTTTTAGTTTCTTACTTGGTCCTTTCCTTATGAGTCATGATGTGCTCAATTTATGTGTCATATAATCATTTAAAAAGTGATTGAGACATAAATTGATTATTGTCTTGGAACATCTCCAAAATCTGCCTGGGACATCTATAAAATCTACTTCAAAATCTGCCCAAAAGTCCTTGAAATCTGTTGGGGATGTTTTGTGTATGATCAGCAACTCACCAAGTCTCCAATGAAGTGCCCAACATATTGGATATGTTCTTAGGGTACGGGTTTTTTTTACCTCATTCGTATTTGAGCATTAGTGTAACACTCAGGTTTTTCAAAATGCCAGTGGCTTGCATTGTGAAGTGTTGTGCATCTGGACTTAGATAGAGTTTTGAGGAGGTCAATCATTGAGGTAGAGACCCATAGAGAATCATAAATAGAAATATAAGTATAGTGGAATAGTCATTATATTGTCCTGATATTTTGATAATGGAGCTAGTGAAACTATTTCTTTGGGTTATCACCATCATAGCAACAAAGATATCATTCAAGGCATTTGTTCACAATTTTTGTGTTGTCATTTGTTTGGTGACTATAGGTTGTATTATGTTGAATTCTCTTACAATAAGCCATAATAACTCCCTATTTGTATTTGTGAACTTGCAATGATGGAGACAGTTGTCTTTGAAAATGCATGCAACTTCTATATTTGATTCATGTAGGTAGTAGCCAATTTGGATTCAGAAAATATGGCCTGAATTGGAAGAAATTGCACATATATGGTTAGATCATGGACTAGAAACATGGTATGTGTTGTTGGATATCTAAAATCTGATAATAAACTCTATTGTTACATCTCCCCATATTTGGTAAGGAATTTGTAGTGGTTGCAATAGGCTCGATTACTATACATATCCAAAATAGATTTCATGGTTGTGAGATCTAAGAGTTAATAATGAGTGGGGATCATCCCCTCGTTAGGTTGGGTACTATCCATAAAGAGGAGGTGGAACTTGAACTTACATTTTCTACACAAGGGAAAGGGATTTCCTTCCCTTTGCTATCCAAATTTTGTATATAGCGTACATACATTTATATGATACTACTATAAGTAGCAAAATACTAGGGGAAAAACACACTCTTTCCTCATTCATGCTTTTGCCTTCGGTTTCATATTTTTATCGTCAGCTGATTTGACAATTGCAGGTGAATTCCCTGAGGTTAACTTTCATTCTTTGGTTGGCTGGAAAGGGAAGCTTGGTGGTGTCCCTTCAACTTCAATGACAACCTTTTCTTGAAGGGTAGAAGAATATTGAAGAAAAATCTAGTCAATGTACACTAAGGTGCCCCCTTGGAGCTTTGTGGTGGGATGAGACTTCTGGACTCTTCTAGTATGGGAGAAGTTGTAGAGAAGTGTTATTGGACAGTAGTCATAATGAAAATCGATAGTCTAGGGTGCATAGTAGAACAATAGATTCCCTTCATATTTGTATGAAGGAGAATCAACAACTTGATTGTTCTTACCTCGAGTATAAACAATTTCAAAATGGAAGTCTAGCAAAGATGGAAGTTGTAATCAGCTAAATATGATACCTATAATTGTAACTAGCGACATGGCATGACAAGAGATGGTGAAAAACTCATTGGTGTCGGTTGGTATACTATTTGGGTGAGGATCTGCACAAAATGGATTGCAGCCGCACTGTACATTTGGTCTTTGGTTTCTCCTCTCCTATTTCCTAACAGGGAGTTCTTTTGAAATTTTAAGCGGATACTATTAAAGATTCATTTGCAAAAAGTGATATCCCAATAACATGAAGCTTACAGATGCAATAACTACAGAGGAAATACCTATCTAATAATCTTGTCTACAATTTGAAAATGGATTCTACACTATCAAATTCCCATTTCAAGCATATGCGACTTATAGAAGGTTTTTACAGTTATTGCATAATGATAATACATATCACATACCTTACCTGATTTATATATTTCGTAAGTTGGTATTCTCAAAATAAGTTACTTTGGATGTGTGTTAAACCCAGAAAGTTCATGTAGTCTAATTGTCCTTTTTTATAAACATTAATAAAATTATGCCATTGTTATGATGTTTCGATTGATTTTATTGCTTCTTCTTAAGAGTGAGGCCTAGAAAATGATTTTTTTTGTTCATTGGATATCCCGTGGTATGTGTTGAGAATATGTGTTCTGTCTGTAGTTTTGTAGATTGCTTAGACCATCTCTTGCCTGATTCAAGTAACCATAATAAATTAGAGTTGGTGTAAACATATTATGGAGAGAAATGCACTATATTTGATTGGCAGTTATGCCGTTACTTTGCTATAAAGTGGAATAAGAGAGTGCATCTCCTACATTGTTAATAATTCCAGCTATATGAAGAGAACTAAAATTTTGTTTTTCTAATTAGTTAAAGGTTCTCTTTGACCTAAACTGCATACAAACAAGGAAACCAAATACATAGCTGTGTAGAAAGAACATTGATGACAATTTCAGCTATATGAAGACAAATTTTGCAGGGCTTGAGATCCTCACTAGGATCAGGTATTGATTATTTTAACTGAAAGATGTATGCTAAATATTGTTTTTTAATCAAGGGGAATTTTACAAGCAGGAAGGCACCGGTACTGAGCACGGTATGAATGTATGGAACCGTGCCTTTGGTATCCCCTAATCATGTTTCAAAACAAATATCAGACCATAAATATCTTAGATTCACTTTACATTAGCTGGCATCTTGTTTTTGAAAGTACATTTATTTTGCTGATTCCAAAGGTGAGGTATGCATAATACATTTGCAATTTCTTACAGGACTTAAACATAATGAAGCTCTTATGTTTATTTGTTTGAAAGATGATTAAAATCGGAATCATATTATTTATCTGAACCTCTTATGTTTATTTCATCAGATCCATCCAACAGATGTGAACATCATAATCTTGATGATACTTTTGTCACGAGCTGCCAGCATCATATATGTAGGGTCTGCTTAAAGTCTAATGTGGCATCTATAATTGAGAACTCAATGGAGATGTCAGAACCCTCATATGTTTATCTCAGAGTACAATTGCAATGCCCAAGGTAATGTATAAGCATCTTACAAGGAATTTGTGGAAAATTTTGACTGGTTGTGCTATTTTGACCTTAAACATGGCAATTGGAGTTTAGGCAATCAAAATGCATCTAGACAGGATTACACATTTAAGTTTTTTCACACCAAATTTTGAAAAAGATCCACTTATGCTATCATATTTCTTGGACCTTGTTGTATTGATATGTGTATTTTTCATGCCAAGTAAACTAACTAATTAATACTCCTCAAAAAATGAATTTTCACTACAAATTTACCTTCAAAACTACATGATTAATTTATGTTGCAAATTTGTCTTACATCAATTATATGAGGACAATATTTTGCCACAATTGTCTCATAATTGTCTTCTATCTCACACTTTTTGGAGGAAAAATATCAACTGTCTCACAATTGTATTAGGGAAAATGATTCTAGAAGATTTGAGTGGGCATCGAGGTGCCTGAGGAAATTTCTCAAAGACTTGCATTAGACAATGATATTGCCAAAATACGTGAAGTAGATTCAACTACCACTAACATGACAAATGCTACTGAAAAGTGCTTGGTTGTCCTCTTCAACAAATCTTAAGCATCTTCTCTTTTCTTACCAGTTAATTATTCTCTCCTGTATTTCTTTGATATGACAGTGATTTTCTTGGATATGTTAATCTCTTGTATTCCCCATATATTTTGTACTTGTTAACTCTGTTTTTTCTCAGGAAAAGGGAGAAATTTTCTTAACTTTTATAATTGAGAAAATATATTTATATTTCTTACTATGTGGTAGGTGTGGACTGGAGCTCAGTAAAACAACTTTAGTCGAGCTGCTTGATGTTGATACTGTGCAAAACTATGAGAATTCACTATGGATTGCTTACAAAAATATTTACGGTTCAATGGCGAGGTCAGATATGATCAATTGTATCAGGTGTCAGTAGAAGAAGGCAATATTATCTATGAGGATGTCTTCCAACAAAGGAAAAGGTATGCTTCTTTTATGTTTTAACAGAGTGGGGAAATAAATCTTGATTTCAAGCTTGCAAACTAGAAATTTAAATCTAGAGGATTATCTCCTTTTTTATGAATATAGACAGCAAGGGAAGATGAATCAGTTGTAATTTTATTTCCTCTTCATCCAGAACTACCATATATGTACATAGATAATTGAATTCTTGTCCTCTATTTTATTTTCTTTCATCAGTTTCCATACTGAATAGAGGTTTTATAGGGAAGGAAAAGACTGATGATGCTGTAAATCAATTGGAGAGTCTACTAAGGGATAGAAATGTGCATTCTCCAATCTTTTGTGTATGTATAGAATGTGACTTTTCTTGGTGTGTTGCATGTGGGTTGTCCAATTCCCAGTCTAAAATAAAAGGAAGGATAGGTAGTCATGTTTGCATGGAAGAAGAAAAATATAGAATCTATAGGATAATGGCAGATCTTGAATCAATTCATACTGAGTACATGAAAGGAACTGTTAACTCTAACAAGTATGCAACAGGAAATGTCAACTCTAACGAGTATGCAGCAAGAAATGTCGACTCTAAAGAGTATGCAATAGTAAATGTCGACTCTAATGAGTATACAATAGTAAATGCCAACTCTAATGAGTACACAATTGGAAATGTCAACTTTCATGAGTATGCTACAGAAACTGGTAACTCTGATGACTATCCCACAGAAATTGCTAACTCTGGCTACACCACAATAGTTGTTAGCTCTATTGAGTATACCCCAGTAACTGTTAACTCTAACAAAAACCTTAGCATTACACTTCATGATTTTGATCATGACTGGACAACTACAATATCAATGGGTGGCTATTGGTCCCCTTTTGATAGAACAAATCATGGGAAGAAAACTGTGTGGAGTGCTGGTACTGGATTTGGTGGTTGCAGAAGTGAAACTAACCCTGACGAGAAAATGAGAAATGTTGAAAAGGAACTCGACTATAGGGAAAAAACTTTGTTGACATCATTAACAGATATTATTAACATCAAAGCTATGGAACAGTCTCATGGCTCTCATCCTTTCTTAGGTTTATCATCCTATGTTCTTCTGAGTCAGGAAAATATTCTTAACCGAGTTTTAGAATACTTAATGATCAATGATTCCATGTTAGACATATGTGCAAGGAACAAGCTCTATCATCAGTTGGTATCCTTGTTGACAGCTATGAAACAGTATCCGGATCTCCTTTCAATAATGATGGGATCCTGCCTGGAAAGTGACAGAAGTGATAGTTCCAATCATAACATTGGAAGTGATGGTTCTTTAATTGGTAAAATGAAGAACATATATGATCAATCCAAAATTATCATGAGAAAATTCCCAAGAGGAATTGATGACAAAAATGTAGAAGCTGATGTTGGCATTGCAAAATGTCTCTTGGAATGCTACGAGGGATTGGCAGAAGCAGCTCAGAACCAAACATCTACCATACCATGGATAATATCGGTTTCAGATGGGGAATATACTGAAATGATAGAGTGCAGTGAAGCTAATTCAGAACAGTCAACATCTGTTTCAGTGGAGGAAAGCCCCAATGATGAAACTTGTTCAAATCAACATAAGAAGGCTTTGATGTATAACAACAATTTGAATTCACTCCAATTCCTGGACTATTCCTTGATTGGGGTGGGTTTTCCATGTCACACTTATAGTAACAACTTCACTAGGTCACAAGCAAATCATCATATCATTGATAATACAAGTGAGCACAATAAAAAAAGGATGATATATATTACAAAAGAAATAGCTTCCCTTTTTTTTCTTTTTTTTTTCAGTAAAAAAAAACAATTCCTTGGTATTCAATTGAATCAAAAGAACCTTTTACTTATTCAGTCAACACTGTAATACCCCAAGGTTCAGCAAGAAACAAGTGACAATATCAGTACAAAGCATACACATACTTCATAAACAAAAACAAAACAAGCAGAGAATATCAGAGATACCCTAAGCACTTGGGTATCAATACAAAATAAATAGCTTCCTTGTCGACAAGTCTTCCTCTAGAGTGGGATTCGAGCATACATGTGCGAGTAGATTCCAGTAGAATGGATTTGTTGAAAGATTTAATTGTGGGTCCCAAAGGAACTCCATACCAAAATGGATTATTTGTATTTGACATTTATCTTCCACCAGGTATGACTTCTTTTTGAGTATTTATTCTTTTGATTTTCTTCCTTTGCCATTTAATTTGTGTACTTTTGTTTCATCTCTTTCACATTCAAAATCCTTGTTAACTACTAACCCAATTTCCTTTTCCTTAACTTATAAACGACAATGATATTTAGAATTTAAATTCTATCTTGTTCTCAATGGCCTCAAAAATAGATATAAGTGAACACTGTAGATCACCTTCAACCCATGGAAAGCCTAACTCTAGTGTGTGTGCATCTGTAGCATAATATTGGGATCTCTCATAGGACTTAGTAGCGAGGAGTGTTCTCTCTTAGGAGTGTTTGTAAATATGATTTGAATTTCACGTGTTTGTAAGCATGACTATGTTTATCTATGATTTTTTATTTTTCCAAAGCTGAATAATGCTGCTACTTCTAATGATCAGAATAATGCCACTTCCCAATGATCATTAAAACGTACCTCTCATCATTTGCACCTCCTACCTTTAATTTTGAATTTGTATATAATCTCCAATTGACTTTACCAGAATACACATCTAGAATTTGATGAATACACATCCAGAATTTGACATATTAACCTCCTGGTTTTACTTCTATAATTATTGATTTACAATATGCAAAAATTCTTTTACTATACTAGATCTTTATCTTCTCTATGGAACTGGGATTATCTTGGCTGCGGAAGTCAACCTTACAAAAGAGGTCACTTGCTTTTTGGTGAGGCTACACAATTATTGTCTAAAAACACAGAAATGTTCTTTGCTATTGAATCTATTCTTTTGGTAGAGAGGAACAATTCTAAAAGCTCTTTCAGCATTCTGGTAGAGGCTGAAAAGTTCCATCATTTTCTACCAACTTAATAAATATATGCTAATGCTTTTGAAAGTTCAATGCTTGTTAAGTGAAAATTGAACGGAAAGGGGAAATTGAATGTCCATAAATAGAAATATATCCTCTTGAGAAACCTTCAAATATCTGAAGTTTGCACAAGCCTGTCCATTTGGAAATTAATATTTCTTAGGCCTGCAAGCTTCAAAGTGCAAAAAAAATCAGATATTAGAAGTACCTTCACCATTTCTTTGTCAGCTACACTTCCATTTTCAATTTACTCTGATTTATTTCAAAATACTATGGCCTTTTTTTTCCATAGTGACCAGCTATGTATTCCACCTCGTCTGAAATGTGCATGAGTTTCTTCATCTCAAAATCAAAATTTGTCTAGCCTGCAAGCTTTAAATTGCAAAAAAAAGATATTAGAAGTACCTTCAAATTTTCTCTGTCAGTTACACTGTCGTTTGTAATTTTTACTCTAATATGTGTTTAATTTTTATGGCCTTTATACCTGTGGTGAACAGGTATGTATTTCACTCCTTCCCAACCATCCAGCTTCCAACATACAGAGTATACAAAATCAGAAAACATTAAAAATGTGTGATCATTTAACATAAGGTATCCCCATAGTTTTAAACCTTTGCCTTGTCATTGCAAGCATGTTGTCTTGGTTGATTGTCAAGGTCCCTTGAGACTTTTTTTAAAATCTTTGATAATGGTTTACTAGTAGCTTGATATTAGATACATTATGTACATACTTCAGATATAATATAGATCAACTAGACCTATGTTTCTTATTTTTGTTCTGTAGAGAAGGTAATAGTTCTTCTAGAAGCTTCCTTAAGTTCGGTAACTCAGCTTGTCTAGTTGGCTGCGTGTTGTAGATAGGCCATCTTCAACATGAAAATTGGATAGCTCCGATATGGCTTGGCTGGTTTTCTACTTGTTTGTTTGACTGTCCTTTGGTTTTTAACTTTCCATTATAGGAGAGTGGAAGTCTTGAATGCATTATTAGTAAAATTACATTTTTCTTTGCGTCATT
>LPNX010669365.1:0-66827 GCA_001517045.1 Pseudotsuga menziesii | reverse complement strand
TTCGACTCAAGCTTTGAGAGGGGTGATCCAATAGAATTTGAAATTGGCAGTGGTCAAGTAATCAAAGGTTAGCTCTTGGGGTTTATAGTTTATAATTTTATATATGTAATTACTAATAACTATCGGGTTTCCATATATATATATATATGTGTGTGTGTGTGTGTGTGTGTGTGTGATTTTAATGATTAGGAAAAGTTCTTTGAGTTGTTTGTGAGTTTTTGAAGTTGACATTTACTTGAAATATACCAATAAAACTTTGTATGCCAAAACTCCCTTTGTGAGATGTGAATTTAGTATAAACTTTCAGCTCAACTGTCATGGTTTCCTCCATTTATTGCAGGGATCTCTTACAGATGGGATAGTTTTCGACTCAAGATTTGAGAGGAGTGATCCAATAAAATTTGAAATTGGCAGTGGTCAAGTAATCAAAGGTTAGCTCTTAGGGTTTATAGTTTATAATTTTATACCTGTAATTACTAATAACTATTGGGTTTCCATATATATATATCTATGCTTGTAATGATTAGGAAAAGTTCTTTGAGTTGTTTGTGAGTTTCTGAAGTTGACATTTACTTGAAATATGCCAATAAAAATTTGTATGCCAAAACTCCCTTTGTGAGATCTGAATTTAGTATTTCTCGAGGGACATAAGAAGTCAAGATTGTATCGCTACTTAAAATTCATAATTGATGTCAAATTTTGATCTATTATTGCATATTTATTTGAGATACAATCAAAACATATCCTTTCAAAACTGAAAACATGGATTTTTTTTGCACATTGCAATTACACTTGGTGGTTTGTGACAAATTCATTGGTATGCTCATTTGACCACTATATTTGAATATTTCTTAGTAAATGCATGTAATTATTAATTGATAGTGTCTTTGTTCCTTGAAGGTGAGTTGGTTGCCCATATAATGCCAAATTGATCAGACAAAATCACAAGGCATCCATTGCAAGAATTGAATCCAACCAAGGCTATTGATGATCCTGAGATAAAAGAATGGCTAGCTTTGGGCCGGACCAAGTCCAAAAAGGAATGGAGGTGGAAAAAAAAGAAAGGTCTTATGATCTCTTTCTACATTATATTTATTATTTACCAATCTATTGCTATAATTCATTTGTTGGTGTCTCAAGATATAGTAGAACATAAATGATTAAATTAAATTTTATTTGTTACATGCAAAACAAATTCTCAAGATAATTCAGTAGATGACAGCCTGAAGCCTTGAAATAATACAAGTCATTATTAACATAGGTGGTTTGTGTAGGCTGAAATTTGTGATGTGGCTAAAGCATTCAGGATGCTTGAAGTTTCCCTTCAACAATCTGCAACTGATCATGATACTTGTAAATCCTACAACTTTCTTGATAAAGGTGGTCAGTTATAGGGGATCATAAATTGGTAGTGTATGCAAGGGCATAAGAAAAGAGAACACACACACACACACACAAGTTATCAACTATACATATATTGTGTTCTCTTCATATTCCATGAACAGACAATTACTTCTACATTGAATTGTATATATTTGACAAGCCACTTCAAAATAATCTATTGTTTGTAATCAAGGAGTTAAACTTCTACATAAAGACCTAATATAGATTCAGAGTTGTTATGTGCTTAAATGCTGGAGAAAGTTTAAGTTAATTTACAACCATGACTGTATACAGAAAATTGTTGAGGAAGGCATCGTTGTAGGTGGCGGGTGTTGTCTATTGAGGCTTGCTTCAAAGGTTGATGCTATCAAAGATACACTTGAAAACAATGAGCAAAAGGTGTGATATTTGTCTCTGTCATTCAAGATCAAGTTCAATGGGGGTGGAAAAGATTCCAGAGCCATGTTTTATAGCCAATATTATTTGGTGAACATAGAAATATTATGTGTACACAAAATTCCATTTTTTTTAATCTTTTGCAACTTGTTATTACATGGGCTTTAAATTGTGTTGGCCTTTTAGGTGCTCACAGACTGATGCAGGCATTGTTAAATGGGATTCAAGCAACCCATTGAAATTAGTTGCAAAGAATTCTGGAGTGAATGGAAGTGTCGTGGCTGAAAAGGTGAGGAAAAAACTTACCATGATTGTCAATTACTTTTCATGCTTATTGGAGTGCCTTTCCTTTTAATTCAAGCAAACTTATTTATGTTGAGAGTTAGCCTAATTGCAAATGGTGTTATTTCTCTATTCGCTACACTTTTTAATATGTACTAGATTTAAATTATATTCTTCATTTTGCTTAGGTACTAAATAGTGTAGATTTAGCCTTTCAAGTTTAATTAACCAATTCTTAAATTGAATTTGTTAGATTAGATTTTCCTATTTTGCACATGATCTTGGTTACTATTGTTAACTGTTGAACATTATAAATAATTTGCTTCACTGTTTTTCTACTTACAAGTGAGAATTTTTTATTGGATTTTACAGGGGTGAGCTTAACTAAGTGGTCCATTGACTATGAAGGGCCTATTGCTGAGGCTTTTCCATTGAGTATGAAGAGCCTATTGCTGAGGGTTTCAAGCTGTTAAGTATGGTTTTGAAGCTGTCGCGGGATCTAAGTATGGCCTAACAACCAAGTACAAGTGGGATGGTTTAGCCATTGTAATATTTTGAAAAGTCATTGATGTACTAGATGATTTTTATATAAAGTTTTATGGAGATAGTTTTTGAGAAAACTCATATTTATTGTAATACTTGAAATTTCATATAATATAATTTGTGTGGTTTTAAAACTCATATGGTTGTACTTTATATTACTTATAAGTTTTGTAATTAACTAATTAATGTGACATTGCATAATTCACGTGTGTATTAGATGATGATAAATAATGTATGATTCTTTTTTTAATTTAAACATCATATCATATTAAAAATTTATATTGATAATAATAGACACCATTAAAACTACTAAAATATTATAACCACACAAAACGACTAGAAATTACTAAATTAGTGACCAATAATTGAGATTAGTGACCAAAATTTGCATATTAAATGACCAAAAATTGAAATATACGTGACCAAACAATAAGATATAAATGACCAAAAAAAGACCAAAATTCGCATATCAATGACCAAAAGGCAGTTTTGGTGGCTAATTTACGGTCTTTTATTATTACACGACCAAATTTGGTCATATTCTAGTTTGTTATGTGGTCATAGATTTGGTCATTGATTCAAATGTATGACCAAACATATGACCAAATTAATGACCAATTGACAAGCTATAAATAACCAAAATAAAAATGATCAATTTTGGTTGCGTAATAAAAAACCATAAATTAGCCACCAGTGATCGCCAAACCAAAAGTGGTCATTGATATGCAGATTTTGGTCATTTTTTTTGTCACTAATCTCTCATTTTCCACTAGTGGAAACTTGATCCTTCACGCTTTTTGTTGGGCTTCTGTTTAGAATGTATACTGAACAAGTAACAATGTCTCCCCAATATTCATTTGGAATATGCTACTCCTTCATCATACTTCAAGCCATGTTCATAATGTTCGATTCTTCCATTTGGCTACACCATTTTGTTGTGGAGTGTAGCGAGCAGTAAATTGTCTTTTAATTCAATGATATTGACAAAATTTCATAAATTCATTTGACATATACTCACCTCCTCTATCCGATATCAAGACTTTAATAAATCTACTAATCTTCGTTTCAATCATAACTTTAAAGCTTTTAAACACATCAAATGCTTGATATTTCTATTTCAACAAATACACCCAAGCTTTTCAACTGTAATCATCAAGAAAAGTCATAATGTAAACATTACCAGTCAAAGAATGTGTTTGCATCAATCTACACAAATATGTGTGTACCAACTCTAATGGCGTCTTTGTTATGCATGAAAGTCCAAAAATAAATTTCTCTATGATTCTTTCCCAGTATGAAATTCTCACATGAGCCTGCTTGCTGCTCAATACTAGACAATCCTTTTACCATTTGCTTATTCTATAGCAAATCTAAACCACCAAAATGTAAATGGCCATACCCCAAATTCCATAAGCATGATTGATCTAAACTATTAGTTTTATAATCATTCAAATATTTAGTCAAATAATTTCTCATAATCAGTGGAAACATTCTATTCTTTCTCCAATAACTGTCCAACACTTAATAAATTACACATTAAACCAGGAACATAATAAACATCATGAATAGTTCTTTTTCACAATTCTTTGTATACATAGCAAGCACACCTTTACCATTAAATTTTACCTTACTGTCATTACCTAACTTCACTTCAGACTGAATGCTAGTATCTAAACTTGAAAATAAGTCCTTATTTCTAGTCATGTGGTCATTGCATGCGTTGTCCAAAAATGATACATCTTTTGAACTTTCCTGGGTGACATTACAAGTCAAAAACATAGATTTCTCTTCATTTTTAGTCTCCTCTATCATGTGTGTAGAAATCTTACTATTATCTTCTTGCTGCTTCCCACACTTGCTAGAAAAATGCCCAAAATTATTACAGTAAAAACATTGAACTTTAGATTTGTCATACCTTTGATTTCCTGTAATCCATGCTCTGCTGCTACACCCCCTTACTCTAGGATTACTCTATTGTAACTTCTCTTCATTTTCAAAATCATTTTTCTTGTCACTATGACCAGCACTTCATCCTACTTTTCCTCTTTTACTAGATCTTCCTCTTCCTCTACGTCCAGTAACATTTAACTAAAATTTAAAATCATTTTCTAATGGAGTATCATCATATCTATTCATTCTTGATTCATGAGCAATCAAGAAACCATTCATCTCTTTAATGTGCATGTGACTGACATTTTTTAACTCTTCAATTGGAACGACTACTACTTCAAACTTCTTTGGAAAACATCTCAACAATTTTTCAATCACACGTTGATCTGAGAGATCTTCATCATACTGTCATAGCTGGTTTACAACGTTCATGACTCGTGTCATAAAACAGTCAACAAACTCGTTGTCCTTCATCTTCAGATTCTCAAAATATCTTCTCAAGTTTTGCAACTTAACATTCTTCACCTTGGCCACACCTTGATAGCACATTTCAAGAGTGTCCTAAGCTTTCTTTGAAGAATCAACACTTAATATATTTGGAAAATTAGATTCACTCAGGCCTTGTTGAATAAGACCAAGGGATTTATTGTCCTTCTTTCTATTTTCCTTCAACAAAACACACTTAGCATTTGACAAAGCCAATTCAACAGCTTGATCAGCTAGTTCTAGATAAATAATTGTAACAAACTCCCAAAGATCCTAAGAACACAGGATAGTTATCATGTTAATAAACCCAGTATCATAATTTTTTTCAGTCAACACAGGAATTTGTGGCTGCACTACACTGTTGTTAGTATCCATCTCAAACAAATTACTCTTAAAAACATAACGTCGCTCTGACTCCCACTGTGGGGAAGGCATGGGAGTGCCTCTCTCTGCTTCAGCAACACTTTAAACTTCACTTACATCTCAAAACAACACTTACAACAATGTCATAGCTCGTTGTCACAACTGGATGTGACTTGCTGACAGAGCTCACAAAACACAAATAAACACCTACAAGAATGTTGCAGTTGGCTATTACAGCTGACAGTACTCTTCAAATGGTATTCCAACTAGCTATGACTGCTTACAGTCACCTACAGCACACTCACACCTAAGTCACAACTCATTATTTAGCAACTTTTTGATAACCCAGGGGTCCATACACTTAACAAAAATATCCTACTGAGTTAATAAACCACATTCACACAAATAAACTCCAGCTGCTACAACAAACTAACATTAAAATATAACTGAGTTTTTCACACTTAGAAATAGAGTAAAATTAAAAATTACACAGTAAACTTCAGAGTTTCAACTATGTTTGTTGTGTCTCCTTGTGTCTAAATCAGGATTACAGTGCAAATATTTATAAGATTTCTAACTAAAACGGTCATTAATTATTTAACTCACCTTTTGCTTATACAAAATGGAATTCATAATTTATGATTTACAGACTAACAAAAATAAAAACTGCGCTACCCCTTCAGAAAGTTAGATGTGCTTTGCTCACACATTAAAATGGCTCTTCATATTTTAATAATGTGGTATATGTGAGACAGTGTGACGGTTTCCGGCAAAAATTTCTGCCAGTTGCAATTATGGGTGGAGATTCCTTTTCAGAAGGTTGATGTTGCCTCTTCACTGTTGCTGCGGCCAATCAATGGAGTAATTAATAGCTCCAACATGCTAAAAACTAAAAATGTAGGATTAGAGAAACATCCGGTCTCCACCCAATAATGGATTTTGTTTCCACAATAAACTTCGAGCTATCATAAACACAATATGCTAAAAATGAAATAAGTGATCCATGGTACAAAGATGCAGTTTAGACAAATGTAACTTGGTTTTAACTAGTCATGATAGCAAACGATTATGACTTATGAGATTGATAAGTCCATAGGTGGTTGTTTGGAGAAGTTTGTATCTTCGTTTAGATAATGTGCAATCGGACCTTTGAAAATCGATATGTAAAATATAAATCACTTAGGAGTTCAATACATACATCCAGCTATAAGCTATTTTAAATCATTATTTGGAAAATGAAAAGTGAAGACATAGAATTTTAAAGAATAGCTTTCAGATTTTGTATTGACTTTTAGAAACATGTACTTGAAATTGACGAGAGTTTTCGATACGTAGATGGCTGATGTTGGAATACAATAAATTGGGAGTTGTAAAAATTGACAAAATCATGAATGTATATCCAATCGCATTCTTATCAAAATCATTATGTGACTAGGTTATAAAATCCACCTAGTAAAAAAAAAAAAGNATAAATTGGGAGTTGTAAAAATTGACAAAATCATGAATGTATATCCAATCGCATTCTTATCAAAATCATTATGTGACTAGGTTATAAAATCCACCTAGTAAAAAAAAAAAGCCCAAGTTCATAAATATTTGAGTATTTGGCTCTCTTTCAAATGGACATATACATCATCCTCTCTTTGCTGCAACAATGTAGTGGGTTGATACACTCGTAAAGAATGAGTAGATTTTTATCTAATTGAAATATTTATTAAATAAGTACAATGAAGTTATATTTATAGAGTAATTTTTTTTAATTTAACACACTTTCATAACAATATTTGAAACAATACAATTGTTTATTATTTAAGATAATACATAGTTAAGACAATTTACATAAATACTATCTCAAATAATCTAAAACACCACTAGTGTATTAAGCTCATGACCAAAATATAGAGTACACAATTAGCAAACTAAACGCACCAATATACCAGAAGATTGTCCTTTATGAATTGTATTCAATAACTTTTTTAATTTAAAACACTTTCATCACAATATTTGAAACAATACATAGTTACTATTTAAGACAATACATAGTTAAGACAATTTACATAAATACTATCTCAAATAATCTAAGACACCACTAGTGTATTAAGCTCATGACCAAAATATACAGTACACAATTAGCAAACTAAACGCACCAATATACCAGATGATTGCCCTTTATGAATTATATTTTGTAGGATGGATTTACTAACTTCAGGTTGCTTTCATTGTGTGAAATAAGTGGAGTAAGAGAGGGCCTAAACTCGTTTCATTTGGATATCTCTCTTCTGTTATCAACTCGATATCTCTCTTCTGTTATCAACTCTCGTCGAGCAGTAGCTAAGACCTAAAAATGAGAACTTGCATTTCTTTGAAAGAAAAGGAAAATTGTAACCATACCTCGTCGAGAATGCCACCTTGACATCGTAGTTTAAGTTATCTTTGTCTATTTCTTTTGAGCTTGGTAGAATTCTCTTTTGGCCTCAAATATTGCCCAATAAGGCTCTGCATATTCCTCAAAATCTTCTTCTGATTTTGGAGTAAAGTTGCCCAACGATCTCTATCCACTGCGTTTACCAAGCAATTCTGGCAATAGGCTTTGACTGTTCACTTCGTAGCGAAGCACGCCGATATTATTTAACATTAGACGAGAATCCTAGGCTATAGGTGTATCAAGTGTCCTCAAAACCGTGACTTCCTGCGCATGATGTATGGACATTGTGCGTTGCTGTGGAGCCTACTAGATCTTTCACTTCCGATGTGCTCATGGGCATGGAAGCACGCGTTGCATGTTTTTTTTAGGACTGCTACAGTCGAACTAGGGTTTTGCTTACTATCGGTTGTATTATTTTTTTGAATTGTTCATTGTTTCTTGTCCAGCATTTTTTCATTTTTTTGTGTGTTGCGGTCGACCTTATCCAACATGTACGTTCATGCTGGCTAAGCCAACTGGCTGGCGGCTGGCGTGGGTCCCTCTTCAGGTCAAAGAGTCTATGGACAGAGTTCCTCTCGGGGATTTTTTTGAAACTTTTGGGTGCCCTGTAGCCCAATTTAATGCGGGTTCTACCACACAGCCGCTTGGTCGTCCCCTCAGCCATCACCCATGTCCCGAGGAGAAGATCCGGAGCTACTGTTCTTTAAAATCAGGTTGGGAATTTGTTAGCTTCCTTATGTTCATCTGCAAATTTCTCCACAGTTTGAAACATTAAAGAATATGTGGGAAAATAATTGTATTTTCTTTGGAGGGAAAGAGATTTGAAAGATGGCCATGGATCCTTTGTTGAGTAGCTGATCAACGTGCCAAATTATCTGGAGAGGCTTCTTACTACCCCAACTCGCTCTTATGTGCGTGACAGTGAGGCCATGGCTTCCACTCCCATGGAAGTTAAAGAATACCCCAATTCTTACATCTTTATAGTCGACATGCCCAGCCTTAAATCCGCCGATATAAAGGTATCTCATAAAGCTTAAATATCCTTCAAGATCATCAAAATTTTCCCTGTTTTCTTTCTTTTGGTTCGGCCATTTGCTAGGGTTTTGTTGAAATGTGTGTTGATGTTGCTGAAAGGTTGAAGTGGAGGACAAGAACGTTCTGAACATCAGTGGTGAGCTGAAGAGGAACTAAAAGGAAGAAGGGGAAGTGAAATACATTTGCATGGAACGCAGAGTGGCAAAGTTCATGAGGAAATTCACTCTCCCTGACTGCAACTTGGAGTCCATCTCTGTCGTGTGCCAGGATGGAGTGCTGACAGTCACCGTGCCGAAGCTTACCCCGCTAGAGCCGAAGAAACCTAAGACGATTGAAATCAAAATGGGATCAATCGTCCAATGTGTATGGACAGCTCGAAATATTTGGTGAATTTTGTAGGGTTTTGTTGCTCTTTCCCTAGCTAGAATTTGCACGATTTTGCTTCCAAGATTGACAAATATCTGGTGGTACACGATAACCATTGAACAAATTTCTACATCTAAATATAAATTCTTTATTTGAAAGCTTTTGCATGACCTTCCTCATGGATTGGATTGACTGAATGTGTTTTTCTCGTCATCTAAGTATAATTTGTGTTTGAAATTACCTAGTCCTATCCTTGGCTTAATTTGTTTTTGTTGTGCCCTGTGGATTTCAAATATGTACGTTTTCCCTTATAATTTTTAGAATATGTGTATTTTTTTAATCTTGTAATGTTTAGTTTTAAAAATTACAAAAAGGGGCATGCATCGGAAATTTTTTCGGCCGCTTGATTCCACTAGGCCGATGAGGAAGATTATTTTCCAAATATAAATAAATTACAAAGTCACTTTTTATAAATAGATTACTATATAATTCTTTTTGGAAAAATTCAAAATGGATTATATATGGAACAATACAAATTATGAAGCAATGTGAGAGTTTATAACATCTATAATGCCTTAAATTATGAAGCAATGTGAGAGTTTATAACATCTATAATGACGGAAGGATCTGGTTTCATATTAGTGGCTATCAACATTCAAAATTGAACCCTTCAGAGCTCTTCCAAGAAGTGTAAAGTTAAAATTGCTCGGCAAAGCTTTTTAGATGTTAACGATGTGAGAGTTTATAACATCTATAATGGCAGAAAGATCTCGTTATAAGAGAATTTATAACATTTATATTTTTTTTAAAGAAATTTCTTAAAAAAAGTAAAACCCAAACTCCGCTTGAAAGCATTCTTGGAAACCTTCAACCTCTCTATAAATAATGATAAGTCTGAGCTCTCTTTCTTCAACGCTCTCATTCGCCTCCATCTCTGAATTTCTTAATTTCTCCTCTTCAAAAGAAGCTCTATCCACTCTAATTATATGGGTTCTCCTCTCATATCTTTGGCTACTGAGAACAAGGCCTAGACCAATCTCATTGCCAAGATGGAACAACACCTTTCAATTTGGTCCTTCAAATCTCTCAATATTGCAAGTCATTTCATTCTTCTCAACTCAGTTCTCTGTGGTTTTTGATCTTACCTCTTCTCCATCTTTACTGCTCCAAAAAAAATTCTCAATGAAATTTGATCTTTGCAAATATTTTTTGTGGGGGGAATCAAAAGAAAATGGGAGAAAATGGGCTCTAGTTATTTGAGATAAGCTCTGCAAGCCAAAGCTAATGGGAGGCCTTGGCATCAAGGATCGAGAAGTCGAAAATAAATCCATGTCATCCAAGTTGTGGTGGAGGTAGATCACCACTCCCAATGCACTCTCGGCTAAAATTTGGAAAAGTGAATATGCTAGTAACATTGGCCAATAGGACCTCATTCATATGTAGGACTCCAACTCAGGATTCTTAATCTAGAACACAACTTGGCAAAACATATAATTAATCCAGAAGCATGCTTTCTAGGAAATTTGAAATTGTCAAATTTCCCTCTTTTGGGTAGTTGCATGGTAGCAACAAGCTAAGCTAATCTCCCTAACCTTATAGTGGCCAACTCAACAAACCTACGGACCAAACAAACGGATTTCTTGTTTCTCACTTTTGGAAACCTACATTGGTTGATTCACAATGGTGCTCATGGAAGGAGAGACCCTATCAACGTGTCAAATCTTAGTTGATAGTGTTAATTAAAGACCTATATGGTAAATTTAATATAAGACTTACTTATAGTTGTCTCTTACTCTTTGCATCTTGACACATTTAATATTTTATGGTTGTCTTTGTTCCTTGACCCAATTTGTATTATAACATGAGGATGTGCATGCATAATAATCCTTAGTTATGACTATGAGATGATGATTAAAGGGAAGAGGATGTAAAGGCAAGTAATTTTTATATGTATTTTGGTGATGTTGAGGAAAAATGTTGTGAGAAACCACAAATGTTTGGAAGGACAGAGGGAGATTACATCAGGATCATGCCACCCATCAAATTGAAGGCTATTCTTGATCCAACAATTGTTTTTTTAATTTTATTAATAACCCTTGTTTCTCCATATTGTGTGCCCAATGACACCTCTCTATAGTAATGCATAAATCGACCTCTGCACAGTTTGTGATCCTAGCTACATGCCATTATTTGTATTTGTATGGCATCGAGTGTTGTTTATAGTTGTCATGAGTCCATGATATTCATGCAAGAAATGAAGTCTTGTAGAGGAGTGAACATTGGTAGCGAGGTTCACATAGGTAGTAGGAACAAATTTTTTAGCTTGTTATGGGCTAAGATGTAGACTAGTAGTTGTTATTTTATGTTATAGTCGTAGTTATTGAGACATTGTCACACTTTAGATTGCAGCCCCAAGTGACTCGGGAGTGCGAGTCACATCTCAATGGCTAGTGCCTAGTAGTCTTAAATGAGTGCATCACATGAGTAAGTGAGTGATTATAATTTATCATATTTCCAATATTTTGAATGATAAGTTGAACTTTATACCATAGGAATTTCAACATCTTGATAAAGTTATATGGGTAGGTAATTTCAAATGTTTTCCTTCTTTTGAAATGTTGATATAAATTATACCCTTCTTAATTGGAAGTGTAAAATTCAAATTTTAAATTTATTTTAAAGGCAATTTTGACTTTACATTTCTTGAAAAAGCCGAGAAAGGTTCAATTTTGAACATTGATAGTCACTAATACAAAATCAGATCTTTCCATCACTACATATGTTATAAACTCTCACATTGATTCATAATTTAAGGCATTACAGATGTTATAAACTCTCAACATTGTTTCATAATTTGTATTGTTTAATATATAATCCATTTTGAAATTTTTCACAAAGAATTATATAGTAATTTATTTCTAAAAAGTGACTTTGTAATTTATTAGTCTCTTCTTTGCAACTATCGATTGGTCGTTATGTTGAGTTGTCTTGGTTTTATTTTAATTTTTAAACTTAATGTTATCTAAAGTTTTTTAAAATTTTCTTGTATTAAAATTAATATTTTTTAAATTAAAATTACTTTTTCAATTTTTGTAAATTAGATTATCTATTTTGTGATTGGTGCAATACAACAATTTAACTATTTTTCCCTTGTGTGCAAATAAAATATTGAATTTAAAAATAATAATAAAAACAAAAAAAATTGAAAAAACAAAAATATGCCATCTATTGTGCATTTAATTCATATTTGTTGTGAAATTAATTCATATTTGAAAACTGTGGAATATACATTGGCTGTTATGACAGATCCATTCTGCAATTAATTCTCAATTAATTTTAGACGAGCATTGTCCAGAGTTCTAGACACTTCCGGATTGACACTGGCGCCAAAGAATCCATGTATATGTTCCTCTATTTTACTTCTACTTCATCGATTACCAAACAACACTTCACATTCACATTCAGGCTTTAGTGTATCTTCCATTTTGCAATGGTTTCTTCCAAAGCCATTGCTCTTCAAAATCTTAGTGTAACTGACATTTTGCAATGTAACTGCCATTTTGCAACGGTTTCTTCCAAAGAACATGTTCTGGTAAAGAATATGAATGGTTCTATATTACAAAAGAGAACTTCACATTCAGACTTTGTAATCTAGATCTATCTTCCATTTTAAAATTGTTTCGTTGAGAGCCACTCAGACTCTCTAATTTATCTAGTATTTTGCAATTGTTTCCTCCAGAGCCACTCAAACTTTGTAATTTATTTGCCAATTTGCAATTGTTTTGCCATTTTGCAATTGTTTCTTCTAGAAACATGGTTCTTTAAAATCCAGTAAGAATTATGGTTGTTTCCATATTGTTTTTGAAGTTTTTTCTGCAATTTGAAACATGTTATTAAAGATTATATGAAAAACTAGTTAGATTATTTGAATAAATATTTTTAGTTTATGTGCAGGGAAAGATCACATTGGATCCGATGTTAAGTGCTATGCAGCAGTTGCTCGACATGCTGAACAACATGGTTCACTGTCGCTCATTATAGTGGTTATTCGCCCATTGGATCAGTCAGTTGTTGTGGCTAACTTCACTAAGTTCGTTTTCCCTTTCCATGGTTGTGGCTTACTGCAAATAGTTCTTCATTTAGTAAATAATTCATGTAGGTGTGAACAATCATACTAGTTTAAATGGACAGAGGGGAATTGAAAGAAGTAGATGGTCTAGTAGTATGAATTCGGAGGGTGACTTGGAGCGGGCTTGTTTAACTAAAATTAGGAAAAAAACCAAAAAAATAGGGACTCTAGGCATTACCAAGATAGGGCTAGTTGGTCGTATAGCAAGCACCTATGTTGGAAAATGTAATTACTCGCAGATATGTACTTGAATTTCAGCTGACTTTGTCAGAGGCTGTACAAATCAAGATCTTGTCTGTCAGTCTGACAAGAAGGAAAAGTCCACGAGTAGGCAACGTAATTCAGTCGAATTTATTTCAGAAGATAAGTTGTTAGGTAGATAGTTATTATAGTCTTTAATGGCAAGTCAATCGACCCATGCTCTAGCAATCTTCAGGTTGCCTATAAATAGAAGAAGCAATTTGTAAATTAGTTTTACACGGGAACACAGAGACAACGCAGATAATAGACACTAGAGGAACTCAGGGTGAGAAAGAGAAGTAGAAGCTCAAGATTTTGTGCATGTGATTTAGTCGAAGAGCTGAATCTCTGTAGACCGGCGAGTCTGGACCGACCAGTTTGTAACCAACAAGTTTGTAATACTTTGTATTTCCGCATAGTTAATATATGAAATAGTTTGTGGTTGAATGCATGATTGTTTGGCTGCATATATTTCTAGATTTACTTCTGTAAATGTATTTTACAATTACTGATAAGTAAAAGAACAAGAACCCATAAAAATATCACCGCGTGAAAGTTTCAAGTTTTACGGCACATTGGTCGACTCAAGTCTTCCTACATATTTGGGCATATGTTTCTCTTAAGTTATTTGGATTTGTAAATGTGTCTATTTTACTTCATCTTACTCACAGGTGAAAAGCATTTGTAATTTCTTAAGTCTTTAGACTAAGAAACATATTCTATAGATTTCGACCAAAGTGAGCCGACTAGAGTGGTCAGTTGAGTCAGCCCACTAAAGCAGCCGACTTGGTCGAAGACAAGAAGTCAACCGACTTGGTCGAAGTAAAAAGTGGTCGAGGTAAAAACCGGTCGAACAAGTAAGTCGGAGTAATTTTGGTCGAGTGTAGGACCAACTAAAATTTATAAACTTGTCTAGTCAGACATAGACAACTTTCACCCGACTAGAAAAAAGGTAAAGTGGTGAGTGTGAAAAGTGAAAATTTAAAATTTAATTTCAATTGAGCCCTAAACCCAAGTTTAGTCGGCTTGGTTTTGGCTATCTGGTATCAGAGCAAGGTTATATCAGAGCAAGGTTTATATCAGCCCAAGATTTTAGGAAAGAAATTTTGTCTTAAAAGGTGAAAATTAATTTTCTACGGAAAGTTAATTAAAAAATTAAAAATGGCTTCCACTTCTGGTTCATTGCAACCTCCAAGTTTTACAGGAAAGAATTATGAATATTGGTATTTAACAATGAAGGCTTTATTCAAAGGTTAAGATGCCTGGGAGATAGTCCAGCATGGTTATGCAGAACCAGTAGACATGGCAGCATATAACAATCTCACATAGGCTGAGAAAGATGTCTTGAGAGAACAGAGGAAGAAATATGGAAAAGCTCTGTTTTTCATACATCAAGCTATGCATGAGAGCATACTTCCAAGAATAGCAGCATCGACTAATGCTAAGGAAGCTTGGGATACATTGGAGATTGCCTATCAAGGTTTGGATAAGGTAAAGACATCCAAGATGCAGATTCTGAGAAAATATTTTGAATCTCTGTCCATGAAAGATTCAGAGAATGTAGACACATTCTACACCAGATTTGTTGGGTTGATAAACCAACTGAAATCTCATGGAGAACCCGTATCAGACCAAAAGGTTGTTGAAAAAATTCTTAGAAGTCTTCCCCCAATATTTGAAAGTTTGGTTGTGACCTTAGAGGAACACACAAACATGTCAACATTTACCATTGATGAGCTGCAAGCTTTACTCATCAATCATGAACACAAAATCAGCAGATCACAGACATCATTGGAAGGTGCATTTGCAGCATAGTCATCCATAAGCCGTGGTAGAGGCAGGGGAAGAAACAACTTCAGAGGTAGAGGAAGAAGTTCTTCAAGAGGAGGACGGGGAAGAAGTCCTGCAAATGTCGGTGGCAGAGGAGATAACCAGAACCCAAGTCATCCAAGTGGACAGAGGTTTGATAAATCAAAAATTCAATGTCATTACTGTAAGAAGTTTGGTCATTATGCATATGAATGCAAGAAGAAGCAATATGACCAAGGAAGGCAAAGTCCAAGTCACTCGACCAACACTAGCACTTCGACAAGTGCAATGTTAATGGCATCGACATCTCCACTTGAATGCAATGTTGTTCAAGAAAGTCCACATGACATATGGTACTTAGATTCAGGATGCAGCAATCACATGACTAGTAATTTGAATTTGTTTTCCAGTCTAGACACTTCAGTTAAAACTGATGTTACACTTGGAAACAATGTCCAAGTTACTGTGTTAGGAAAAGGCACTGTTGATATTCTATCATGGGGGAGAGTAAGTATATCCCTGATATCTATCATGTCAAAGGTCTAAAACATAATTTGTTAAGCATTGGACAGTTGTTACAAAAAGGCTACAGAGTCTACATGGAAGATGAACACTGTGTGATCAAAGACAAGCATCCAAGCGGCCAGCGGATAACAAAAGTGCCAATGACAAGCAACCACTTGTTTCCATTGAGGATAGTTCCCAACATGGCGTTGTTTGGAACTATTGTGATAACTTGCTTTTGTGTCTACCTCTATTCTTTGCGCTTCTCCACTATTAGTAACTGTGAGTATTTTGTTTGATTGTGATTTTTAGCTCTGCTACAATTTCCATGTCGGCGTAAAAATATAAATTGTAATCTAAATTTTAACTAAAACTTAATCTAACTTAAAACTTAACCTAAAATTAAAATCTAACCTAAACGAGATTAAATCTAAAAACAATTTAGAACAAATAATAGAAAATATAAACTTATATTATATTATTAAAATAAATCTATAATTAAAAATTAGAACAATTACACATTATTAATAAAAAATTTAAAAAAATCACATTAAAATAATGAAAAAAAATAAAAAATGATTTTAGATTAAAATTAAAATAATAAACAAAACAAAAACTTATTAACTATATAAAAGAAAAAAAACTAAATTACAATAAAATTAAAATTAAATAATAAAATAGAAAACCTAATAAAGATTTGGATTCTAATATTATTAAATCTCATGAATGCAGCATATAAAAATCTCATGTCTTTTATAACGTGTCATATTTATTCAGCTATAGATTTTTGATTTCTCATCAATTATTAGGTTACAATTTTGCTTTGTTCATGAGATCCTTTTTGTAGTAGTCTAGGGCTTCTACGATTTGGCTCGGATGGTGGTGTTGCCACTTCCCAGCCAAATCATCGAAGCCGACGAGTTGCTGTAATATTCCAGCTACTCTTGAGTCCAATGCTCAGCGATGACGAACGGTAAAAATGAGGGATCCATAGCACCTCCAGAACGGGTCGGTAAGAAAAGAAAGCAAACTCACTAGGCACAAAGCATGAGAGGAAGGGAGGAAACAAGCAGTTGACAATTACATTATGGAGTAGTCTACTCTGTTTACGAATTCCTAAGGGTTGTTTCAAGATCCGGCATTAACCAGTTCTGAAGGTTTTTACTCCATCGCATGGAACAGTGACCATTCTACGCGCAACAAAGATTCAACAGGTACGAAAACTACTCCTATCTCCACAACTTCTGTATCGCTGCAGTCCATAATTTCTGTATCGCCGTAGTTACAATTATGGCGATTGAAATGAGATACTGTTACGTTACGACATTAGACATCCAAAATTTAAAACAAAAACTGTGTTAAGATGGTGTCGTCCACCTACGGAAATTATGGTGAATATGCAGCCAAATCAAGTTGTGAAATCATATTAATCCATGGTACTGTTGAATAGTTATCATTTATCTCCACATTCACTTACTAATTTATGTAACGATGGCGCTTACTCATATTAAATAGCAGCCATAATGTACCAATATCCGCAAAGATGACTGTTAGTTTCTCTACATCAGTTTGTACTTATTTTTAACTGGATTTGAACATATTTTTAACATTGTTCACATTAAAATGCAATGTGCCTGCAAAACCAGCTAACAATGAAACGTTGACATTGCTTTCAAGATCAACGGCATAATGCTGCCTATTAAACAGAGTTATTCACGATTTTCAGTGATATTTAAGGTTTCATTTTAATTCTACACGATCTTTACCTCAAATTTGAATCTTTAGTCACAGGTATAGATTTATTTCTTGAAGCCTTTATGAAGAACTGAGGTAGAGAAGCCATCTTGGTGATAGAGAGCTCTATATAACGCAGATAACAGAGACTAAGAATAATTTTTCTCCATAAGATCTGTGTTGGTGAATTGAATTGACCATAAATCCCTCAAGGAAGTATGGATAAATGACGAGATGAAATAGATAAAAAAATGAAGAAGTTAAAACTTGAATCGTTTAATATACATTGAAGATTTGCTACAAAAGAAAGGAAATTAATAGAAAAGATTTAGTTGCATCATAAACCCATATGCATCAGCTCAAAGATCACCCACATAAAGCAACTATCAAACATCACCCCATCTTTCAGAGTTCTGCCTGTCCTGGCGTTTATGGCGTCTGTGGATCCATCTCTGACCTTGCCAGGTTGCTTTTGGGCAAGATTCTTGGTGATTCTAAGTAGATTTAACTTGCCATATTCCAATGGGGTTGCCAAGAAAGGTGCACTGCATTGCATGTTTTGGGGATTTCCTCCCTCTAAACCACATGCATTCAAGGATCTTTTAACAATGAATAACTTAATTAAAGCTTAAACATACCTGGTAAATAAGCTTTGGTGGCCAAGAAACCACTGCCTCTGAACAAACTGCCTCCATATGTAAGCCCCTCTATATTCTTATGACCGAATCCAGTGACGAATGCAACAGTGGGATTCTTCACTATCCCAACTTTCTGCCTGAGGTGGTGAATGGAACTTTGCTGGGAAACTCCTACTGCTATGAGGGAAATCAATAGCACCACAACCACAACCACCAAAGCTGCCACTGCATAGGTGGATTGGTTTACAGAGCGCTTCAGCCTCTGAATCTCGCCATGCAATTGCCCAACTGGGTCGCCCTGCATGTTTAGACTTGAAGAAATTATCACTAATTCTTCAAATTTCAGCGCAGAAAAATCCTTTCGGTTACGAATCCATGTTAGACTCCTCGACGGTTAACAACAGACTCGTCGCGAGCGATCCACTCTATCTCCTCCATGTCTCCTAACAGGCTCGTCAGCAACTAACGACTCCACCACCACGTCTCCTAATAGACCGCGATCTGCTTTATCTCCTCCACGTCTTCTAACAGGCTCTTTGGTGGCTAACGACTCCTCAAGTGCACGCGATCTCATCTCCTAACAAACTCCTAACTTTACGGCTAGTTAGGAGTGTTAAAAGATCAGACGATTGGGATAATCTTGAGCATCCACTTGGCAGGATTTACAGGATCTTGATGATCCGCTCAAGCAAGTCCACCCCCAAAAATACCATTGATATTTATGCCTATTGACGTAACTAGAAATAAGAATTATATTGAGAGGTCGTTACTAGAAATAAGTATTATAATTACCATAGTATAACCCTATTTCTTCATAAATTATATCATATTTTATTTAAATAGGCACTTGTTAGAACACAACTTTTATTCGAACTTCAGTGGAATTTCTATTTTAAGAAGCGCTATAAAATAGATTGCCTCCATTTTCCCATCGGAAGCCATCCCACATAATATCATACAGACACCTGTTGGGTAGATGAGATGTCGATCGAAGCAAGCTAATTAATTTTAACAAAAAAAACCATATAAAATGATGTATAAAAACCATATATCATACAGACATAAGTTAACAAGGCACTTGTCTTAACAAAACAATAATAATGATTTAAAAATAACAAGACATGAGCTTTTAGAAGTCTTTGGATACCTACTTTTAATGTAAGTTCTTGAACTATGGCACCTTTCATTATTCTTTGTAATAATAAAATCTATAAAAAGATAAATGGTTTTATTGATTAGTCACATTCAATTGCATGAAGCCAAATACAGCTTAAAAACAACTATTGTTCAAGTAAAACACTTACACACAAAAATGACCATGCTGGTAATGGCAATGCCACCTGGCTACCGAAAAAACCCTTATCGCTTACCATCACAGATATTGCCTTCAACCAGAATTATATACAGACCATAAGTACACTTGACTGAATTTAGATGAACACCACAATTAGGACCAGGGTCTTCCTCTAAAAAACCCTTATCGCTTACCATCACAGATATTGCCTTCAACCAGAATTTTATACCGACCATAAGTACACAACTGAATTTAGATGAACACCACAATTAGGACCAGGGTCTTCCTCAATAATTGCGCGTCCATTACCTCGTTTTTAAAATAAGTTATGTTACTCTATAATGTTATAGGTTTCAAAAAATAGAAGTTTGATAATACAATATTATGACATGTAGAATAGTTAATTCTAACAATACCCAATGGTCTTGCTCATGTGTCATTACATCTCGACTCTAGAGCATGATAGTTGTAATATATACATTCATCAATTTTGACATTTAGAACGACTACACGGCTAAAGACACATTATGTTGTCATGAGTTTCATAGATCAGACAACAACGTCCACCAAAATTAACTTAACTGGTCATAAAATTAACAACTCGTCCCTCTTTGACTTTTTTTTACCACTTTGAAAGCCATTCATCAAGCGCATCGTGAGAGGCAGGGTTGGAATTTCAAATGACGGACAGCCCTCTTTGACTTTTTTTTACCACTTTGAAAGCCATTCATCAAGCGCATCGTGAGAGGCAGGGTTGGAATTTCAAATGACGGACAGCCGTCAAAATTGACGGTAACAAACAAAATCTGAAACCTTTTCTGTATTCTAAGCCAGATTTTGACAGTCTAGGCAAAATCTTAGCTGTATTTGACGAGTAAATTGACCCATGACAGGGACTTGGAGGTGAACAAGGTTATACCAATCAATCAAATTAATAAACATTTATAAGTGCCTTTTAAACATTATAAATGCTTATAAATATTTATAAGTACTATATATGTATAAACATATATTAATTAAATTTGATGCTAGATGTTTAGATGTTTAGTTTATAATTTAAGTACTTTTAAACATATATTAATTAAATTTGATGCTAGATGTTTAGATGTTTAGTTTATAATTTAAGTACTTATAGATGTTTATTAATTTGATTAATAACTGTTATATATGTTATGATTAATGTTTTTATTCGGATATATTTTTACATATACAATGATATAATGTAGATTAGTATGTTGTTGGTGTATAATGTTGGTCCATTCACATGTTTTATTAAGTGTATGTATCTCTAAAGCTGAGTTGATAATAGCCATTTGGAGTATAATGATTGTATTTATATGTATTTTTTACTCTATCATACTTTGTGTGTAGCTAATGGTTTGATACGTTGTCAATTCTATTTAGTTACCACAATTGTGAGTGAGAGTGTTATCTTCCTCACATAAGTTCAATTTTTGCAAGTGACATATCGAGCTCTTGAATGACTATATTGTTGATAAAGCTTTGTGGTATCAGATTTATCTTGCATACTATTCTTACAATGCAAAGAAACGCCCAAAGGATTGAGAAATATTTTAAAGGATAATTGATACTTTTCAAAAATATTATTCATCTATACATTAATTAGATAAAAAGAAATTCAAGCTCTAATAGAAAGCAATAGACGTATTCATTTGTAAACCCAATTGGTAGTCAATATTTTTATTGGTATATTGTCATTATTTCTACTCAAGGAAGGCCTCGTAGCTCACTATTATGCACATGTTCATGACATAATTTAGGAAGAAATCTTTTCAACTAAGAGTCTCCCTCAAAATTGCAAAGATGTTGGTTAAGTACTTGGAGCATTGCTTCCTCAAATTCAATGACAATTGATACTTTCCAATCCCAAGACGATTGATGAAGATAGTGTCCAAGCAAAGTACCTTAAAGGAGCAACTCATTAAAATTGTCTCAACCAATTCTCAAACTTAAAGCCAAAATAAATAAAAATGAAACTTATTTGAGAAGGTATTAATAAGTAATTTGAGGCGCTTAAGTTTGATTCACTAAAAGATTTTCAGAGACTCTCTTTTGAAGACATGTCTAGTCATTGTTATTTGCAAACACTGTAGCCTAACTTTGCATATTTAGCAAAGCTCGACCATGTTAACCTTTCATTGGTGTGCGATGTTGAGATCAAACATTATCTTTTCACGTTATGACAAACTAAAATTCATCTCCCAATTCACACATTAGCGGCCCGTGGAAAATATATATATGCATTTCAAAAAGTTAGAATTAACATTGCCAAGTGAAATTAGAGACTCAGCAATTTTTTTTTTGAATTGAGCAACTAGCCCTTTGTTTGGCATCTATTGCTTTCAACTTATGCAGGAATATAATATCTACCACTTGCTATCAACTAAAAAAAATAATGTCCACAAATATTGCTATCAACTAAAAAAATGTCCACAAATATTTTATTTTAGATTTTCTAAATGTATACATGGCACTTTGTACTAGTTAAAATAATGTCCACGAATATTTTTTTTAGATTTTCTAAATGTATACATAGCACTTTGTATGAGTTAGTGGATGGTCCTTTGGATACATTTCAAAAGATCTTAAAAACTTTGAAATAAAATTACATAATAGATTATGGATTTTAATATAATAAAAGTTATGTATAAACCAACTTTAACAACATTCTTAGCCATGATGATAATGTTCAAAAGAACATTGGTCTCCAAAAAGTCCAAGATTTATTATTGAGTTTTTCCTTTTTAGATTACTATTTTTTTCTTGGCTTATTCTTCATTTTGGATTACATTCACATTAGAATGCCAACGGTATGGAAAATTAGGTTACTTTTCAAGAATAAATATTATAATATAATTATTATGAATAAATTGATTTAATAGATATATGTTAGTTATAAATAAGATTATAATAATATATAATTTGTATGGATTATGAAAATTACACAACTTAATGAATATAGAAGAAAGCTAAGTATTTTGTTTTTAAATTGTTAACTTAGTTTTCATTAAAAATTAAAATGTGTTATTATAGGGCAAATTTTTCTGATTTTTTTTTGAATTCAATCTATAAAATACTTCAAAAGTTAAGTAATTGTTACATTTATTTCAATCTTTTACATCTAATTTAGTATTAATGCCATTTTTCTACTTTCAACTTGTTTATTTATTTTTATTTTTTTTTAAAGATAGAGAACATGAACTTGATGTATTTATCAGAATGACTTTATTTGGAAAATAATCCTTCCTCGTCGGCCTAGTGGAGTCAAGCGGCCGAAAAAACTTTCCAATGCATGCCCTTTTTTAGTAATTTTTTAAAACTAAACATTTAAAGATAAAAAAAATACACATATTCTAAAAAATTAAGGGAAAAAGTACAGATTTGAAATCCACAGTGCACAAAAACAATTTAAGCCAAGGACAAGGTAATTTCAAACACAAATTATACTTAGATGACGAGAAAAACACATTCATTCAATCCAATCCATGAGAAAGGTCCTGCAAAAGCTTCCAAATACGAATTTATATTTAGATGTAGAACTATGTTCAATGGTTAACATGCAAAATCAAGCTTGGAAGCAAAATCGTGCAAATTCTAGCTAGGGAAAAAGCAACAAAACCCTACAAAATTCACCAAAGATTTCGAGCAGCGGAGGATTTATCTCATTTTGACTTCAATCGTCTTAGGTTTCTTCGGCTCTGGCGGGGAAGCTTGCAGAGATGGACTCCAAGTTGGAGTCAGCAGGGAAAGTGAATTTCCTCATGAACTTTGCCACTCTTCCTTCCATGCGAATGTATTTCACTTCCCCTTCTTCCTTTTCGTTCCTCTTCGGCTAACCACAGATGTTCAGAACGTGCTCGTCCTCCACTTGAACCTTCCAGGGCACACCAACACACATTTCAACAAAACCCTAGCAGATAACCGAAAGAAAGAAAACATGGCAAATTTTGACGATCTTGAAGGAGATTTAAGCTTTATGAGATGCCTTGATGTCGCTGGATTTAAGGCCGGGCATGTCGACTATAAAGACGTAAGAATTCCGGTATTATTTAATATCCACCGGAGTGGAAACCATGACCTCACTGTCACGCACATACGAGCGAGTTGGGGCAGTCTGAAGCCTCTCCAGATAGTTTGGCACGCCACGCCGATCAGCTGCTGCATGGTGCTCAACAAAGGACCCATGGCCATCTTTCAAATCTCTTGCCCTGCACAGAAAATAAAGTTATTTGCCCGCATATTCTGTAATGTTTCAAGCTGTGGAGAAATTTGCAAATCAACATCTAGAAGCTAACAAATTCCCAACCTGATTTTAAAGAACAGTAGCTCCGGAATGGCGCCCTCTGCTCCTCAGGCCATGGGTGACTCTCCTCGGAGGGGACGACCAAGCGGCCGCTTGGTACAGCCCGCATTAAATTGGGCTAAAGTGCAACCCAAAGTTTCAAAAAAATCTGACATTGGAGAGGGACTCCGTCCATAGACTCTTTAACCTGAAGGGACCCAGGTCAGCCAGCTAGCTTAACCAGCATGAACGTACACGCTGGATAAGCTCGGCCGCTGCAGCATACTGGCGGGTAATATTCCATCTATCTGAGTGGTATTCGTTAAGCGTTACGCATTGTCTGCGTTCATACTTCTGCCATGAGTATGGGCGTTTAGGGTTAGCTGCTCCCTCCTCTGCTCTGCGTCGTCGATCCCTTCCTTACGGCTCCTTCCTCATCTCTACCACGTGGATATTCTCTCTGGCTGCAAAATGATGAAAACGAACGGCCATTTGCCAACTTGCGCCTGCCTCTGTGTCTTTCCTCTGCCCTTTGTCTCTGCGATTGCGGACTGAGCATTTTTATTCATTATCTGGCTGCAGTCGTGTGGTGCTTCATTGTGTTGTTCCTTGATTCGCTAAGGTTTGCGTTATCCATTCCAACGGGCCATTCATTTACTCGTGGATACCTTTGTAATTAGTGTATGCAGCCTGGTCATTAACGGCTTATCTCCTTTTTTGTTGGAACTCCATTGAACCCGCCAACACCCTTTACTTGCTTCTTCATTTAGCCAGAAATCATATCTTTGATTTACAAAGAACTTTATCCAGTTCGAGATTCGCCACCGGTGAAGAAATCGTATCTTTTGTTTACAAAGAACTTTATCCAGTTCGAGATTCGCCACCGGTGGATTGGAGGGTTCATGTGAGATAAAACAAACTTGGATGGTAAATAATTATTATAGGAATTCGGGTGAGACCTCTTTCAATTTTTCAATTGTTATTTTTGGGAGGTTGGCATTGTTTGCATAATGGGAAAAGTGAAACGTAAGTGGGCGCAAGGTCGATGGAACTACCATTTTTTATTTTTTTTAAATTATAGAACAACAATTTTTTAAGAGTATATTTAAGAGTTTGCAGCGTGGCAATTTTCAGGGGCAAAATTTGGTTAATTGGCTATTTTTTGGTATTTTCCAAAAAATAATTTTGTTATTTGGTCATTTTTAGTGTTTAATATCGCCTATATTTACATCGCCTATGTTTACACATTTTGGTGTTAATTTTATATTTCATATTTAATATTCGCCTATCTATCTATCAACATGTTTTTTTCAATCTAAAACAATCCCATAGAATACTATACTTAAGTATATTATGAGAATCCTTAAACAATCTCATAGATTACTATACTTAAGTATATTATTAGAATCCTTAAAAATTACCCTTGTTTATAGGGATTGAGATCTCTCGAGGCTCACTTAGATGAGTCTCTATCCTAGGGTTAGCCTCCAATGAGCAACCCTACCCGGTAAGTTAGACATAATAGATTTTGTTTTAAATCAGGAATAATAAATTGGAAAACCATATTTTTCAAAAGGAAAATATATGAGACTTTAAGGAAAATATATAGGACTTTGGGAAATAATAAAAGATATAATTTTATTTATGGGGAACTTAAATAATAATGAAAACTAAATGGACAATATAGAGGAAAAGGTTGTATAGGTTGATAAAAGGGGTAAAAGGGAAACAAAATGTTGGAAAATATAAGGTGAAAAGGGAATTGAGATTTTAATCAATTTCATATTTAAATGGAAATGTTTTCAAGTTTTGGACCTTGGACATAATGAGACAAACCTAGTAGGAATGACTAATGAATTTATGAATTTATGGAAGGACGTGAAGTTAATGAAGTTTAGTTGAGAAGACATAATAAGCCTTTACTTGCTGAAACTTTAACAAATTACCAAAATGGTCAAATGGACTCTGTTTTCGCCAAACAAAATATGGAGTTGATTAGCATGATGAATTGAATGTCAAACATAAAAAACTTGACATGATGATGCCTTGAATGCGAGATGATAAATATCCACGACACAAGGGCATAGACAAAAAGATCTTATTTTAGGCTCAGAATCCACGACATGAAGGAATTGACAAAAGGATCTTGCAAAAAGTTTAGTAGGTTCTCCTTTGGTGTCATGCTCCAATTTATTTGAAAGCATGTTGATGTTGAGCATCAACACTATGCACGACCCTCAATGCAACAACAACTAGTATGAGGAGTGTAATGTGAATTTCATTTAAAATCATGGAACTGGGATGGAGATCACAGTGGTAAATTGTTTCCATTCAAACTTGTCTCCGTCATGCAAAGTGGCTTGTTCGTCGAAACACATTCCCTTTCTGTTCCATTGGAAACAAATTCACCAACTAATATATGGTCAGGAACAAAATCACATATTTTTTCTTACTTTTATATTACTTCAACCACGAGTTTAGCTTCACCAACAGTGCTATCGATTCAATGGGTAGAAACATCAAACCTATGCATTTCTAGCTTCATCGCTTGCACCCATCCCAAAACTTCCACCACTTATTCCTGAACTAAATATACCTTGTTCTTCATAAGTATAATTTTCAGCATTTGACGTCCCATGACCTTCATCACTAGTACCCAGTCTTTTAAATTCTACAACTCTTCTAGCATATGGTTACATACATATACATTGTTATGCTTCAATGCTAAAGTTGAATTCTGATATCTCATTTACCTCAAGCTTGGTATCAATACTATGAGAAGGATATTGTACATCATAGTAATTATTTGTTGGGAAATTCTCTACACTTTCCATATAATTCTCTTACAAACTATGATAACATGTATCTATTGCAATAAAAAAAGGGACATGAGTTGAATCTCTTGCAAACTGACCGAGTTGATTTTCCTCCTATAAGAATGCATCCACGGCTCTTATTTTACAAGGATTGAGATCATCAACCTCATTTTTTTTATTTCAAATGTTGTTGAATGGTTGGGACTTGGGTATGAAACATATCTACCATATGATAATCAATCCACTGCCAAGCTCTATGTTGTCCATGTGTGTTTAGATGGTCCACTAGAATATTGACTTACATCATTCATTTCATCACCATCCTCATCAACTACAATTCCTTCCACATTATCATCATGATAGACCTTTCTTGTTGGCCTATCAATTGTACTCCCTCCTTCATTCATACTATGTTTGTGAGCATAAGGACCTCATGAATGGAAAATCTATGATTGATTCCATAAGTATGGACATATTGTTGACACTGGTTTAAAATTATTCCTCAACCTTATCGTTAATATTTCATTGATCTTGAGGATGTTCGAGATGAAGATGATGCAATTTGAGTTCATGAAGGCTATAATTTTGATGGGAATAATTTGAGGGTCGAACTAGCCCATGGGGATTAAGGGAAATCTTCATCCAATGATCCTCATATCAATTATAGTAGTGTTGGTTGTGGATACAGTAGAATTTTTGCATATGGATTCTTACATGTCTTAATGATTTATTCAGAAATTAATAGGCATCGCAGATGAGATTTATGAAAATGTTTGTTGAGAATCAATTTTGAGAAATGGAAGAAAGCAAGGCGAAAGCTCAAGTATCACATGCGCATCTAGATGACTTGATTTATTTATGTGTCTTTAGCAAAAGAAAGTGTTTCACTCAACTATAATTACAAGATTATTCTAAGCATGCTACTCGAGATTTTTTTAAGGATCACAACAAGAAAATCCTTCTTTTAGCACCACAAGTTAGCACCACTTATAGTTTATGGTATTAAAGTGGTGCTATTAGCACCACTTACAATTTTGTGGTGTTAAGGTGGTGGTATTAGCACCACTTATGTTTTATGGTATTAAGGTGGTGGTATTACCACCACATATGTTTCGTGGTGTTAAAATGGTGTTAATGTTTATTGGAAATTATGTTTTTACTCATTTATAATAAGAGAAATGCCATGTTGGAAACTACCATAAAGTGGTGCTAATAATTATTTGTCAGGTGGACATGTAGATGTAGGATTTATATGTGAGGATTTTCACCACACAACCATTTCACAAATAATTATTTTGTAAATAATTTAGTATAATTATTTATAATTGTTTTTATTCAAATAAATAATCAACACTAATTTACGAGAAGTTTGCACCATAATCCCAACAAATTTAATTTCTTGTTTTTATATTATTTAAACAAAAAATTCATGTGATTCAATTTATTTAAATTATTCATTTTTAATACTATTAAAAAAATAAATACCTAGGACTCTTAATATTGACAAACAATAAAAATAAAAAAATTTAATTATTAATGTTATAAAGTACCAATAAAAATTATTTAAATTGAAATATGATTAATCAATTTAATTTTTTTTTATGTTGAGCTTAATAAATTTGTTGATGGACATTGGTATCATTATTAGGTTTTAATCACTAGCTTAATTCCATCTTTAACACCACAAGTAGACCCACTTATATTATATGGTGTTAATATGGGGATATTAGCACCACATAAATTACATGATGTTAAAGTGGTGATAGTATTTGTTAATCTTATTGGAAATGGCATGCCACATCATATATGTTAATTAGATAAGTGGTGTATGATACTTTGACAACTACAATAAGGTGGTGATAATTCCTTTGCCACATTAACACTTACAAATAAATCTTAATTATGAGGGTTTGGACCAACCATAAAACAAATTCACACACAATTATTTTTCTAAATAACCCACTTCAAAATTTATTTTTTCTTTTATTCAACCAAAGAAATGTTTTTAAATCGGCCTTTGCACCACACACACATGCATATAATTGTTTGTTTTTTTATATTATTGTCACTTTAAATAAATAAATATATGTATTTTACAAAATTATTATTGAAAGATGATCAAAGAATGTAAAGATGGTGATAAAAGTATCTTGAATTGAAATGTAATTGTTTGAATCATAATTGTTTTATTAATAATGATAATTAATGATCTAATTGTTTGATGAGTATTAGTTCCATTAGGAATATTTGAGCATTATGTAGGGTCTCAGGGCCCTAGACATGGTTGAGGGAGGAAACTCCTACATTAAGTCTTATAGGAATATTCTAAACATATATGGCCAATAAAACAACTCAAACCATTGTGTGTATATTTATGAGCGTGTTCTTAGCCTTTTTGTGTGGATATCAATACTATTATGAAATTTTGATAAGTATAGATGGGACTAGGAATCATTTACATGGTTAAGGGAGGAAACCAAGCCTTAGGAACTAAATGATGCTTTTAGAGATTCAAGGATAATAGATATGTAGACACCTCCAATCAGAAGGCATGACTTCTCAAGGGGGTCTTTGGCCTTAGAATAGGAATATGGGTGAAATTTGCAAGGTTTTAAGGACTAGGCATGAGTCTTGGGTCCCTAGACATGAACAACTGAGGAAACTTGAACTTTACATCTTAAAGGAACTATATATGAATCTATGGTCAAGAATTACACTTCAAATGACTATACATGAATATTTGAGGCATCATTGATGTATGAGTTGAGATACCAATTCTATTAGGAGGAACTGATCAATAGACATGGGTCTCGAGGGCATGGGTCTCGATGCCCTTCACATGGTCAATGGTCAATTTAGGCCTTAGGACCTAAAGGAAAATTCTATACACCCAAAACCCAAATAAATGGATTGAATCACTATACATGACCTATCAAGGGAATATTTGATCTCTTAGCGGGTATATTAGTTACATTAAAAGGATTTGGATAGTAGATATGGGTCTCAGGATTATGAACATGGTGTATAAATAAAGTATCGGTTTTACACCCTAAAAGAAACTTTTATGCATAAAGGGCCAAGAAATACATCTCAACCCACCACAAATTACCTTTAAAAGATACCCTTCACTTTATAGTGGGTTTTTGATGACATCAAGAAGTTCTTAAGCATTATCTATGGTTCTTGGAGCTAAGAATAAGGTTGGGGAAGAAAACCTAAAACTTAGGCCATAAAGGAAGTAGCTAGTTATCTAATTCTTAGAGCAAAAACTCAAGATACAACATATCACCTCTTAATGGTATCGTTTTCTTTTGAGTGGGGCTACGGGAGCAATTATAATATTTTGAGTAATAGGTATGTATTTCAAGGAATTTGACATGGTTTGGGGAGGAAATGTGAGAATATGACAACAAATAAATATGGTAACTATTCATGGCCATCAACACTACCTCAAACTACCTCCTAAGACCTCTCAAGATTAAACTCACCTTCATGTGGGGATACAAGTTCCATTAGAACATTTTGGATACTAGGTATGAATCTCTATGCCTTTAATAGGATTGAGGAAGGAAACATAGGCCTTACTCTATAATGTAAAATTATAGGCATTTAGATTAAAGTACATTGCCTTGATCAACCACACATCAACCTGTCAAGCATATACTGGGACCAAGTATGTGTCTCATCTCCTTAGACATGGTTGTTAGAAAATTCCCTATCCTAATCAACTAAATGCATAGTAATGGAATATAGTTCCAATAATGATTCTTTAAGCTAAAACCCATGACCTCTCAAGGGGATATTTTACTTCAAAATGGTGATGTGGACACCATTTTGAATTTTTGAGCACATGGTATTGTTCACAAGGCCTTGAACATGGTTAATGGAGGAAACCTAAGACTTAGGCCCCAAATGGATACTTTTTGCTTCCAATTCTAATAACAATTCCATGAACAAATTCAAATGGCCTCTCAAGGGGATCCTTCACCTTCAATAGACCATATTGTAATTGTTATGGTATTTTGAGAACTATGTGCAAGTATTCAAGCTTAAACCAAGATAGAGTGATGAGACATTATCCTTACTCCTAAAATGTAGCCTTTGAAACTCAAGGGCCATGAATAAACCGTTGACCTACCACATATGGGCTCGATGTAGAATATTGGGCCTCTAAGTTGTAATATGGCACCATCAGAAGGTTTTTAACACCAAAGGATGGGTCGTGGACCATAGACATCGATAAGAGAGGAACCTAAGAATTAGTATCTAAAACAATATGTTAGGTCGTGTACTTCAAGAATAATAGTGCCTTGAACCATCACACTTGATCTCCTGAGAGTATCGTTTTTCTCCAAGATGGGATATGGGTAGGTAGGGACAACAACATCATGTTGAAACATCATACATGATCTCCTAAGGGTATCCCTAGCCACCAAGTAGAGGTATGGGAAACATTAGGAGTTTTTTAGCACTAGGTGTAGGTGTTGAGGTATTAACCATGGTTGGTGTAGGAAGCTCATGCATTGGTATATATAGGAAACTTTTAGGCCTAAACTTCTAACAATGACGTCTCCAACCACAAAATCTAACCTCTCAAGGGGGTATTTTTCCTTATAATCAGAATATGGGAATTGTTAAGAACTTTATGATCACTAGTTATGGCTCTTGGGGCCCTATACATTGTTAAGGAATGGAAACTAGTCCTTAGGACCTAGAAGGAATATTCTAGGTATCTATAACTGGGCCTTAGGACCTAGTATCTTTGGCCTATGAGTGGGGTTTTTTGTGGCACAAAGAGAATTTTAATACTAATTATAAGTGTTAACACCTTGGACATGTTTGGAGAGAAAAGAGTGGGAATTAGGTCCTAAGGGAAATTTTAGGCATATTTAGCTAAGAACAATACCTACAACCACCACACATGACCTCCAAAGATCATATTATTCATATAAGTGGGAATATTATCACCATTATATTTTTTTGAGAACCTAGTATGGGTATTGGGTTCCCTAGACATTCTTGAGGGAGAAAAATTGGGCCTTAATCGCTAAAAAAAACCTTTTAAGAATCTACATACAAGTAGAACAACTTGAACAAACACACATGGATTCTTTAGAGTATATTTAGTGTTTTAGTAGGGATGTCTATGTCATTAGATGGTTTTGAATAGTAGTTAGGGGTCTCTCGGTTGTATACATAATTAATAAAGGAATCACATGCATTATGCCCTAAAGGAATATTTGAGGTATCTAGAGCCATAAACAATAATTTAAAGAAACACATATCACTGGTCTATGATATACTTAGCCTCAAAGAGAGGATGTCATCACAATTAGGAGGTTTTTGCCATTAGATATGAGTTTAGGGGCCTTAATATTAATGTCAAAGGAATAAAGCAAAGCCTTATCCCCTAAAGGAAGCTCTAGGAACACAAGACCAATAGTAATGTATCAATGTATAATACTTTTGGATGGTACTTTTTCCCTAAAATTTAGATATGTTGGCGACTAGTCCAGTTTTTAGCACCAAGTATGGGTACTAGGGCCTTCGACATGGACATGGTGATAATGCATGAATTATAATTCTTCAAAGCACCATGCATGACTTCATTTAGGTATCCATTGTAGTATGTATCTAATTATTGCGGCCTTGGGGCCTTCGATATGGTTACTGGAGGATACCTTAACCTTTTCCCCTAAAGGAATATTTTAGCCATCTATGGGTAAGAAGTTTGTGTTAAAGTATTATAAATTTGGAAGATATTTAAGATGTACTGATTTTATTCCTCCTTCAAGAGATGAGTTTGGTATTATTAGTAGCATTGAAAGAATCAATGTAAGCCTTCAGATGTAACTCGGGTTAATAGTACCCAAGTGTGAATATAATAAATGTTATTTGTGGTGTCCAATTGGACAAGTTGGTCCAGTCAGTTAGAGAAGTCGACCATGTTAGGTTAGCGGTCAATTAAAGTGAAGAATATAAATAGGGAGGCACTCGCCTTCATTTGTACTGAGTCACTCAATCAATTTTGCAAGAGATATAAAGATTAGTGTGCCGAAAAGAAGAGATAAGAAGTTTTATGGGTTTTACACTACTTTGGTTGAGTTTTATACTGAGGAAGCTTTGCGGGGTTTTCTCCCTTGTTGTTTCCTAGAGGAAAATCTTTGTGTTCTTGTGTTTGTTGTTCTTTCAGTGATCTACTAGTAATTATTTGTCTTAAGATATCATCTAATCTAATTAAGAAAATTCAACATGGTATCAGAGAAACTGTGAAAGGAAGCATTGCACAGTTAGGGTTTTGTTACTCTGAATAAATCCCTCAATATCTCAACTAGAAAAGAGGGCTCTCCCAACTCGCCCCTGAAGAGTACATCTTCTTGTGAAGACAAAACTGAATTCCAATAATTTTCAATTTTGGACCCATTATTGCTGTCGGGACAAACTAGGGCTTCAATTTCCGTGAGGTTTAATCATCAGTCTCATAAAAGGGAAGATACAATATACCATTCCCTAGGGATGTGCATATTCTCCACCATTCAGCTCTACCTACAACCCCAACTAAAAAAATAGGGTTTCTGCTCAAACCCTGTGTCAACTAGAAGGAGGTTAGTCACGAGTTGTTTTCTTCATAGTAAGTACCTTTACTCCTTATTCCATTTGAAGTTCTTAGTCTTCTAAAAATGAAAAATAATACCAATCTAGATGAAAATATTGAAGTTGCTGAAAACTTCAAAGCATGGAAGTATAGGATCATGCACATCCTACAATAGAATGATCTACATAAGTTTGTGAAAGAGGAAGTGAAAGAACTAGAAGAAGTTGAAGCTATCTCGAAGAATAAAAAGGATATGATCATAGCTAAAAGGATCATAGATGAATCCATCAAAGATAACTTGATTCCTCAAGTATCCTCAAGGGAGACTCCAAAAAAAATGTTTGATGCTCTATCGGGTCTATTTGAAGGAAGAAACATTAATAGGGAAATGACCCTGAGGAATCAACTCAAAAGCGTAAGAGATCAAAAGTTAGACACCATGCAGTATTACTTTTCAATAGTATCTAAAATCAAGGATCATCTAGAAGCTATTATGACGTTGTTGAACAAGTAGATATTGTGATGACAACCCTAAATGGTCTTCCAAGAGATTGAGAATCCTTTATCCAAGGAATTTGTTCAAGAACAGAACTAACCAAATTCTGTAAGTTATGGGAAGAACGTGTTCAATAAGAAGAAAGGATAGTATATAGAGAATAAAATCTAAATGAAAATGAAGATCAATCATTGAAAGCTCACACCAAAGGAAAAAGAAAGAGTCATGACCATCCTCCAAAGACTCGAGGGTTTTAAAGACCCAAGAAGGACTTCTCAAATTTTGAGTTCTTCACTTCTCACAACTTGGGACAAATTTCCATCAACAGTCCCATGAAAGAAGAAATTATCAAAATGATGAGAAGGTTTCAAGATCATGTTGTTGAAGATAGTGATCAAGAAGTTGAAGAAGAAGCAAAGAAGGATGGAGACTCGAGTGAAGAAAATGTTTTAATCTCTGATCTAACAAGATAAGTCTCACTTGGAAATTACACCTAGCTAGTTGACAGCGGTCCGTCCAAGCACATGAATGTTTACAAGGAATCGCTCTCAAGACTTGAACAAATTGAATCTCCACACAAAGTAATGCTTGGATATGATGCCTAATATCCTATTAAAGGAATAGGAGAAGCATCATATAAATTGGATTCTGGAAAGCCTGTGAAAATGAAAGATGTCTTGTATGTCCCAGGACTAGAGAAGAATCTTTATTCCATCTTAGCCTTAGACAAGAAAGGCTTCAGAGTTACTTTTGTGGATGTAAAACTTCTCATGTGGACGAAAGGTAAAACCATAGATGATGGGGTAGAGATTGGAGTTGAAGAGGGAGCACTCTACAAATTGAAGGGACATATAGATTCAACGTTAGCAACTAGTACCATTAACCCCTATGAGCTATGAAACGAAAGTATTTCTCATGTTCGCTACAAAGCTCTTCCCATTGTAAGCAAGGTTGTGATTGGTTTACCATAAAATCATATAGAACATGAAGGAGTGTGCAAAGGATGTGCACAAGGGAAGAATACTAAGAATTCTTTTCCAAAAATTGATAGTAAAGAAAAAGGAATATTAGATATTATTCACTCATATATATGCGGGCCAATGAAAAATACTTCATTAAGTGGGTATGTATACTATGCATCTTTTATTGACGACTATTCCCACAAGACTTGGATATACTTCTTGAAAAATAAGGATGAAGTGTTTGAAAGGTTCAACGAATTTAAGGCCCTAGTGGAAAATCTCTCTAAGAAGAAAATAAATATTTTGAGGTCAGATAATGGAGGAGAGTTCACTTCAAATGAATTCAACGATTATTGCAAGGAATTTGGGATTAAGACGGAGCTCTCCATTCCCTATATTTCAAAACAAAATGGTGTAGCATAAATAAATAATAGATCCATCGTGGAAGTTTTGAAAGCTACGATACATGATCAACATATTCCAATGTACCTGTGGGAAGAAGTATAAAGAAAAAAAATATATGTTCAAAATAGAATTTCCCACAGTTGCACGAGGAATAAAACTCTAGAAGATATGTTTTCCAGATAAAATCCAAATATAAGTCACCTAAATATATTTGGTTGTCTTGCTTACATTCACACTCCCAAGGAGAAAATGATAAAGTTAGATCCTTTAGAAAAGAAAGGATTGTTTGTAGGGTATAATGAACAATCAAAAGCTTATCGGATCTATATCTCAGGATACCATCAAATTGAACTTATCATAGATTTCACATTTGACTAAGATACATCCTTCAGGAATTCAAAGAAAGATAAGGAAGATGAAGAGGAGCATGAAACTCCCAAAGTTGTTCAAAGTCCTAAATCGGTTAGAAACGAATAAGAAGACCAAATACTTGAAGATCATGATATGATAGATTATCAGTTACCTGAAGAACTACCCAATAATTTTATTTCTCGAAAGAGAAAACTTTCCTAGGATCATGAAGTAATCGAAGAACAAAAATACATGGTGTTCCAGAAGGATCCATCCAAGAAAGAAAGAATCCAATGTCATACCCTAGTTACATGGCTTTGATGTGTGACCTAGTTGATAAAGAACCAACATGTTTTCAAGAAGCAATAAAAAAGAAGGTGTGGGTTGATGTAATGGTCAAGGAATACCAATCCGTTATAAAGAATTATGTGTGGGAAGTAGTCCCAAGACTGAAAGACAAGTTAGTGGTATCCTCGAAATGGATATTTAAAACTAAACACTCAGCATATGGAAGTATAGAAAAGTACAATGTGATATTTGTATCCCAAGGATTCTCTTAGAATGAGGGAATCCATTATGAGGAGACCTTTGCACCAGTAGCTAGATACACCTCAATCAAAACTTTCCTTGCCTTGACATCCAACATAAAGTGGAGGCTATATGAGACTACACTATATAGTTTAAAAGTAAATTAAAAGTTTTTATTTGCACACCTTAAAAAGAGTACACTATATAGTTTATTTTTTTTTAATGGTGATAGTTAAAAAATATATTGAGAAGTTAGATTTAAATTAGGTTTTTTTTAGCACACTTTAATAATTAAAAAAATCATATTAAAATTTTATTGTACAAGTTAATACGAGAGATTGAAGCTTTCATTTGCACATCTTAAAAAGAGTACATTATCTAGTTTTTTTTAACTGTAATAATAAAAATATATGTTTAGCAGCAAGATTTTAATTAATTTCTTTAGAAAAGTTTATTAATTTTTAAAAATCATTTTAAAAGTTTATTTTACAAGTTAATATGAGAGTGTGTAATAATACATCTATTTAGATTGGATTTCATAACAAATGAGATTAAATTACTTAAGAATATAAATTTTGTTTTAACTCTTTATCATCTACTCAAGATTAGACACCCAATCTCTAACCACATGTATCAAGTTTGGCTATTAACATTGTAAAAAAGGTTGGCTTCAGTCACACCAATGATTAAGACTAACATAGAAAAGATGAATGAAAATAGTAAAAATGTTTACCAAAAGTTATTTATTCCAAACATATTACATAGAGAATCTATAGATTAATGCATGTGATTATTATATATTACACCAAAATCATATTACAGTATAATGGAGTATAACCGTGTCTTCAATTTCTTCTAAAAAAACCCTCCCACCAACACAGGAACCTCTTGCTATCAAAAACCCTTTCCAAAGACAATCGAATGCTTTACATTAGCATACATGTCAAGAATGTGTATCCTGTTGAGCCTAAAAATGACCACATTCTATTCATCTTTCCTATACCATTTGTCACCTTATTCATATCTCATCCTTCCAGAAAACCATTAATATTCACCACTTTCATAATAAATATGTGTTTATATTACCATTTTCCAAATCAGTTATTTTTTAGTATTTTGAGTGAATTTGTGGTTAATTATTGAAAAAAATAACATATTTTCATTATAGTTTAAAGTTGGATGAGTTTGGTGATGCTTACAGCTGTATTTGAAGACTTTAACAAGCTCGAAAGTGACCACCTAGCCTCAGATTCGAATTTCATCTTCTAGATTTGTGCTAACTTCAAAGATAAGATCATGGAAATGTGGAGAGAATATCTCATCCAATATTTGTTGAGGATTTCGAGGGACTCAGTTGTAGATTTGTTGAGGATTTCGAGGGATAAGTTGAGAGAATAGTGGATCTGTAATTATGATTAGTTATCTTGAATTCATGTATAAATAGGAGGGATCTCTCATCATTTTGGTTAGAGGCCTCTCTAGTGGTTTGGAAGTAGACAATAGTTCAGAGTTAGTCATAGAGTGGATTCTTGATTGTTATGTAATGGAGATGATGCTTAATGCACATCCTTTGATTCTCCCATGTTAATATAGATTTTCAGTAATTTATTTCTTATGAGTTGCTCATATAGAATTTCAGTTATTTCTTTCTTATGCATTTTCAGTATTGATTTTATGTGAGCTCACAAGTTAATTTCGATTGCTTTATACCAGTTTACTTCATGCAATTTCAATCTGTCTTTATCAAGTTAATTTATGCAATTTCATGTTTTTTTGCAATTAGATTTATGTTCATACAATTTCATATTTTCATAACTTAGATTCAATTTCAGTTGTAGAATATGTTAGTAATACTCTGCTGCTACATATATTTTGTTTGTACCTCACAAGTTTACGCTCTCTCCAGATTGAAAAATTGAATCGTTGCATATATGTTATAATTTGTTTAATATGTGCACTAACATTTTGGTGCCATTGCTGGTGAGGTGCTAAAAGGGATCAGAGTTTAGATAGATAAATTACTTTTATATTACACAGCAAGAGGGAGGGGAAAACGGTAAGATGCAAGGATGAGTTCACTATGAAATTTTTGGAATTTCCATGCTGTAACAGCTAGACGCATCGACTATAGTGGGGTTCCCCAAAGCTTTGTTTTTTCTTTGTTGTTTCTGCAAGTGTGTTTATTTTTCTGCAAAGTGTTTCCTTTTTCTACAAAAGCGACAATTGTTTTTATGCAAGTTGTCTTTTATAGTTTTGTAGTGTAAATTTTTTATTGCTTTCATTTTTTTGGGCTAGCCTTTATTTCATACTAACTTGTTTTTAAATGTTCATTTTTGTTTTGTACATATTTTTGTGCACTTTTTATTTCTGTTTTTCATTCGTTTTTTATTAACTCATTTCATACTGTCTTTTGTATTTGTCATGTATTTGTTTTTCATTTTTTATATTTGTCATGTATTTGTTTTTCATTTTTTTAAGCATTTGATTTTATGAGCGTAAGTTTGGAATTACTCACTGAGATCCTTGCAAAAGCTAGGATCTCCTCTTTCTAAGAAGAGGAGATCTTGGGTACAATTAAAAGTGCAACCACTCCTTTAGAAGCGAAGGAAGAACCAACATATGAAAAGTTCTATACATCTGCTAAGGAACAAGCATGCGAGAAAGAAATTGAGGACGATAAAGAAAGGATCTCGGGTGATCATCATGCAAACGAGAGCTGCATTGAACAATGTTTCCAAGTAAGTACTAGTTTAAATCAGTCTTGTTTTTGCTTTTATTTCATTAACTTACATTTTTAGCACTTAGTTTTGCATGTTTTTATACATATTAAATTTTATTTTGTAAAATCGTATGTAAATATTATTTTACTGCTTTTACATATATGGTTCCACTGGAGTAATATTATATGGTTCCACATATATGTAAATTTCAGAGTAATATTATAAATTAGCAGTAGAGTCTAGCAAAGAGCATTACATGCTACTGAAACTGTATAAAAATTTACTATCTCATACAGGAGGTTAGATATGTATTTTGATTATAATCTTGTGATCAATGAGATCTTTAATCATTTGATGGATTTTGTAGTCATTGTCTGCTGAACCCCAAACCAAGTGATCTACATCTATGAGGGGTCTAGCTTCATTAAAATATTATAAAATGGTTCCCTAGACTGATATATACCCCTATATCGTTTCATGAGCTTCTGTAATAAGGTTCATTTTCCCCGAACAAACAATCCAAGGAATGGTTAGATTGTTTTCTATGTCAGATTACAGCAGATTTTAGTAAACTAGTTTGAGTATGGCCAGTGAGTGCCAATGCACGTTCGTAATCATAAAGGGGGAAGTTCCACACTTTTGAATACAATTATACTTTTATCTGTAATCTCCTTTGAAGAATCTTACCGCAAAGCAGTCTGGGTTGAGCCAATGGACAAACCTACACCTTTCCAAATGTAACTGATGAGATTCTAAGGTAATGGATTTATGGTGAAATCTTTAATAATACTAATCTGGCCCAATAGAAAATTAAATAGCACTTGAATAACAGTCACAATAGAAATCAACCAATACCATGTGCGTGAAAGAGAAGTCCAACACGAAAGAAAAAGGTCTGTTGTCCAAACACAAGCATTCAAGAGTGGCATTATCTCTTAGTGTCCATGAGATTCCTTACGGCGGCTGCTTCAGCAATGTATGAATCTCCTATAGCATACGATTAAGCTATGGCTTTTAGTTAGCAGCCTAGATGAATGGCTTCAACATGGCACAGAGGGGGAATAGCCTGCCCATTAGACAAATCGACTCCATGGAAACAATTTTCATGAATTTTGAGTTGGGCGAACATGATATTACTATCTTTCTATGCTATTGTTACAAGTCGATAGGATTTGATGCTACACCATTTAGATACTTGACAACCCAATATGTTACGGCTGACGGCAGTGGTCGCATTGAGCCAGAATTATTATCTATATTTTTTATTGCATATTGAAAAATCCTCATATTTTAGCTTGATAAAAGAAAAACTTAAATTTGTTGTAGGAAAACAGTATGCTCTAGATTTGTGTGCATATTACTTAAAGATATGGAAAGAACGACTCCATAATCAAATTGTTTTTCTTTGGTATAATATGTTATATATATAATATATTTATTTACATATTATTATTATTATTTGTGGTGTAAGGGACCTTTTTCATGAGAAATATTTGAGCCCTTTTAATATGGGATATCCATGATTCATAAGTGTATAAAGTATTCGACTACTAATTAAAAAGCTGTCGAAAAGGTTTCCATACCAAATTATATAAGACAACTTCTAAAAAAACCACTTAACTAGAGATAAAGAGGTTACAATAATAAGATTGAGGGGATATTCATTAAAAAAAATATAACTTGATTAAATGTTTTAAGGAGAGTGGTGCATTTAGGGTTTGATTATCCTCTATTGTAGACTTTTGATTGAGTTTGTTCATGTTTATTTTAATAAAATTTGTATTATTATTATTATTTTTCTTTATTAATACTTATAAACAATAAACATTTAAATTTGTGTTAAATAAAACTTAATTTAGTTTATATATATATACAAACTAATTAAAAGAAAACTATATATATAGAAAAATAAATAAAAATAATATTAATAATAAGAAAAGATATTTCAAAAAACATTAGTTTGTTGTGAAAGGTTTTAATCATAAATAAAAATGAAAATATAATAAAATATTACAAATATGTAAATATATAATAAATATGGTTTATTGTTGTTTTGCACAATAAAGTTAGTTAAGAATTTCTTTTGTTTTAAATTTTCTTCTAATTACAAAACAATCAAAACATTAATCTAGCATATAACATTAATACATATTATGGTAGTAATATATTTTCTAAATGTTATAAATTGTTAATTGTTATAAATTGGTATATATATAAACAAATAAAAACAAATATAATAAATCATTTGTTTGCTTGTGTCTGTTTTCATAAGAGTTTTTGGTATATAATATATATCTATTAAAACAATAACTATTTTTAGATAAAACATAAAAAATGATAAACATAAAAATTATAAAAGAATTTAAAAATAAAAAAAATATTACAAAGGATAGTAAACATAAAATAATGTTATAAAATTGATATGCGTCTTTAAAATCGAATGCAGCTGCTATCGTAGCCAACCCTTCTTCTTGATTCTTGCACAAAGGGACCTGGCACATCTTATGTTGGGGGGGTATCCGCATAGTCATTAAAACTGCTAAACTTATCATAAAAATAGCTTATTTTGCACACTTCTCTCTAATCCAGATCATTAAGATAATCTGCTTTTAAAGGGGGTGACCACTAAAAGAGTTGACCCTTTCTCTCTATTGCGCAATCATTATATAAAGACGCACTTATCTTAAAAAGTATTAGTTAATAAATAAAATCATAAAACTTTAAATTTTAAATGAACTTAGAATTTTCTCAAAATTTTATGATTGTTCTGATAACTTGTTTTTGCAAGTCGCTCAGAAAAAGGTTTTGACAAGAAGGGTTGCTACTTTCAGGTATAAAAACATTTCATTTATTCTCTTTGATTTTTGCTTGTTAAGCACATATTTTCCTATATTTTCAATGCACGATGTACGTAGGTACCTTGAAACTCAATGAAATCAATGGTGATATTGCCTCACATTGGTTAACGACATTCATTAATGGTTGGTAATCCAATGACTTCTTTCCATGTTTGACATTGACACATTTATTCGCATGGTAAGAATTGTACCATCGGGTTTTGTAGAAGGTGAAGACTAGATACTTTGCATGACTCCATCAACAGTTTTGCAACAACATACTTCAGCCATATGAAAGTACCACAGTTCTACTTTCAGCTCTCATCTTCTACTTCATCCAACCAAGTAGCAGTTCATATTTCTTCACTTCACACTCTATGATCCAGTAGTATGAGCCACATTCCTATTGCATAAGTTCATCAACTTTTTGGGTAAATGGAGGTATGTTGTTTTCTAATCTTTAACCATGTAATTCCTTAAATGCTAGAAAATGAATGAATTTGGAAAATTCCCTCACTACATTCACTTTCTCCTTTTCATAAACCTAATTCATAATATGAAGAAAAGGCTTTCCAATATACATTGATGGTTCATCATTTCCAATGCATGTATACTTTTAAAAATCTTATATATTGCGGCAAAAATACAAGTAAAAGAAATGAATGTTGTTACCACAAGAACCAACATTTGTTATGGTTGTCACACAAGAACCAACCACAAATATATATATATATATAAGAGGAAAAAAGAAAAAAATTGCTTCCACTCATGCATTTCGAATCTTGGAATGATTTACTATTACATACCATCATCATGTAAAGCCTAGCTACAAAGCCAAAAGTTTGAAAAAAGAATCAATGCTTAGTTGCATGAGGAGATGCAACCAGTCAAGTTGGGGGGAATGTTGAGCCGCAAAAAGACCACATTTTATTCATCTTTCATATACCATTTTTCACCTTATTCCTATCTCATCCTTCCATAAAACCATTAATATTCACCACTTTCATAATAAATATGGGTTTATATTACCATTTTCCAAATCATTTATTTTTGAGAATTTGAGTGAATTTGTGGTTAATTTTTGAGAAAAATAACATATTTTCATTATACTTTAAAGCTGGATGATTTTAGTGATGCTTACAGGTGTATTTGAATACTTTAACAGGCTCAAAAGTGACCACCTAGCCTCATATTCAAATTTAATCTTCTAGATGTAAGCTAACTTCAAGAAGAAGATCATGGAAATGTGGAGAGAATATCTTCTCCAATATTTGTTGAAGATTTGAAGGGATGAGTTGTAGATTTTTTAGTATTTTGAGGGATAAGTGGAGAGAATAGTGGATTTGTAATTATGATTAGTTATCTTGAATTCATGTATAAATAGGAGGGATCTCTCCTCATTTTGGTTAGAGGCCTCTCTAGTGGTTTGGAAGTAGAGAATAGTTCAGAGTTAGTCATAGAGTGGATTCTTAATTGTTATGTCATGGAGATGATGCTTAATGCACATACTTTGATTCTCCCATGTTAATATATATTTTCAGTAATTTATTTCTTATGAGTTGCTCATATAGAATTTCAGTTATTTCTTTCTTATGCATTTTCAGTATTGATTTTATGTGAGCTCACAAGTTAATTTCGATTGCTTTATGCTAGTTTATTTCATGCAATTTCAATCTGTCTTTATTAAGTTAATTTATGCAATTTCATATGTTTTTGCAATTAGATTTATTTCCATATAATTTCCTATTTTCATAACTTAGATTCAATTTCAGTTGTAGTATAGGTTAGCAATACTCTGTCCCTGCATATATTTTGTTTGTACCTCACAAGTTTATGCTCTCTCTGGGTTGACAAATTGAATCGTTGGATATATGTTATAATTTGTTTAATATTTGCACCAACATACGCTTGATACATTTACTTAATTCCACATTAGAATATATTTCCGTCATAGCCTCTTTTCCTTTTGAAGTTTTGGGTGACCGATCATGAAAACCTTGAATTAGATTAGAATTTAATTAATTCAAGATTTTAAATGTACACCAATTAGGGAGGATAGATTACGATCATATGTTCTTACCTGGAATTAATGGAGAGTGTGGGCTCTTGGCTACATAAACACTCCTCTTATTTGTAACAAGTAATGTTGAGTTTGATATTCATATGAGGCCATTTGAATGTCTTTGTCCTCTTTTTGTTGTTGTAAGTAATTAGTCCATACCATAATGTCAAGAATTATTTGAACTCAACTTCCTCATGCATAATAATAAAATCCTAGAAGGGTTTACACCTTCTCTACGCATAGTCGAAACCCCTCTCCCAAATCATGGAATGGTTTGTGATTGCTTCCTCGTTGGTCTCATTTGCAGGAATTAGAGGAAATTTGGGGTCTAAAATGGGCCTCCTAAGGAAAATGATAAAATAATAGTTAAAATAATAAAATAATAGTCAAAATCATAAAATAATAGTTATTAATTTTGGAGGAAGAATGAAAAAAACTACTTTTTTGTTCCTATTTTCGACATATCTCCCTGTGTTTTTATTCAAATTCCGAGCAGGAGATCTCCTTGGGTGTGGAATTTAATTCCACATTCGATGAGTACCCACACTTCATACTTTTGATGGACCGCGCTACCCAAAAAATAAGAAATACGTGAAAAATTGTGATGATGAACTAGACTTTCAAACATGTAATCTCACTCTTTAGAGAATTGAGATTTTAATCAATTTTACATTTAAATCAAAATGTTTTCCACTTTTGGATCTTGGAAATAATGAGACAATGCTAGTAGAAATGATTGATTGATGAATTTATGGATGGACCCGAACTTTATAAAGTTTAGTTGACAAGATAGAATAAGCTTTTACTTGCTGAATATTTGAAAGACTACCAAAAGGATCAAATGGACTCTGTTTTTTCCAAACAAAATATGAAGTTTATTAGCATGATGAATTGAGTGTCAAACATAAAAACATGACATGATGATTCCTTGAATGAGAGATGGTAAATATCCACAACACAAGGGAATAGACAAAAGGATCTTGCAAAAAGTTCAGTATGTTCTCCTCTAGCGTCATGCTTTGATTTTTTTGAAAGCATGTTAATGTGGAGTATCAACACTATACATGACCCTAAATGCAATAAAAACTAGTATGAGTAGTAGAATGTGAATTTCATTTAAAATCATGGAACTGGGATGGAGATCACAGAGGTAAATTTTTTCCATTCAAACTTGTTTGCATCATGCGAAGTGATTTGTTTGTCGAAACACATGCCCTTTTTGTTTCGTTGGGAAAAAATTGACCAGCTAATCTATGGCCGGGAACAAAATCACTTATTTTTTCTTAAATTTATATTACTTCATCCAGTAGTTTAGCTTCACCAACCGTGTTGTTGATTTGATGAATAGAAACCTAAAACCTATACCTTTTCATCTTCATGGCTTGCACCCATCCCAAAACATCCTCCACGTATTCCTGAACTAAATACATCTTGTTCTTCATAAGTATAATTTTCAGCATTTAACGTCCCGTAACCTTCATCATTAGTTCTCGGTCTTGTAACTTCTACAACTCTTCTAGCATATGGATACAAACATGTATACTTTGTTATGCTTGAATGCTAAAGTTCAATTCTAATATCTCATTTACCCAAGCTTGTTATCAATACTATGAGAAGGACCTTGTACATCATAATAATTATTTGTCGGGAAATTCTCTACACTTTCCATATAATTATGTTGCAAACTATGATAACATGTATCCATTGCAATACAAAAAGGGACATGAGTTGAATCTCTTGCAGACTGACCAAGTTGATTTCCCTCCTATAAGAATGCTTCCATGGCTCTTTTTTTACAAGGATTGAAATCATAAGCCTCGTTGTTTATTTCAAATGTTGTTGAATGGGTGGGACTTGGGTATGAAACATATCTACAATATGATACTCAATCAGCTGCAAAGATCTATGATGTCCATGTGTGTTTAGATGGTCCACCATAATATTGACTTACATCATTCACTTCATCAGCATCCTCATCAACTAAAATTCCTTCTACATTATCATCATGCTAGGCCTTTCTTGTTGTCCTATCAATTGTACTCCCTTCTTCATTCATACTATGTTTGTGATCCTAAGGGCCTCATGAATGGGAAATCTAAGATTTATTCCATAAGTATGGACATATTGTTGACGCTGGTTTAAAAGTTCTTCCTCAACCTCCTCATTACTATTTCATTGAACTTGAGGATGTCCGATATGAATATGATGCCATTTGTGGTCATGAAGGCTATAATTTTAATGGGAATCATTTGAGGGTTGAGATAGCCTATGGGGATTAAGGGAAATCTTCATCCAATGATTATCATATCAGTTATAGTAGTGTTTGTTGTGGACACAATAGAGTTTCTACATATGCATTCTTACATGTGTTAATGATTTATTCAAGAAAGTTATAGGCATGGTAGATGATATTTATGAAGGTCTTTGTTGAGAAGCAATTTTGGGAAAGGAAATAAAGAAAGGCCAAAGCTCAAGTATTAGATGCACATTCACGTGACTTGATTTATTTCTTCCTCTTTAACAGAAGGAAGTGTTTGACTCAACTAGAATTACAAGATTATTCTAAGCATGCTACTTGAGATTTTTTTAAGGATCACAACAAGAAAATCCATCTTTTAGCACAACAAGGTAGTAGCACTTATAATTTATGGTATTAAAGTGGTGCTATTATCACCACTTACAATTTTGTGGTGTTAAGGTGGTGGTATTAGCACCACTTACGTTTTGTGGTATTAAGGCGGTGGTATTAGCACCACATATATTTTGTGGTGTTAAAATGGTGTTAATATTTATTGGAAATTATGTTTTTACTCATTTATAATAAATAAATGTCATGTTGGAAAGTAACATAAAGTGATGCTAATAATTCTTTGTCACATTGACATGGACATGTACATCTAGGATTTATTTATGAGGATTTTCACCACACAACCATTTCACAAATAATTATTTTGTAAATAATTTAGTTTAATTATTTATAATTGTTTTCATTCAAATAAATAATCAAGAGTAATTTATGAGTTTTTGCACCATAATCCCAGCAAATTCAATATCTTATGTTTATACTATTTAAACAAAAAAATCATGTGATTCAATTCATTTAAATTATTCATTTTTAATACTATTTAAAAAATAAATACTTACGACTCTTAATATTGACACATAATTAAAAATAACCATTTTTTAATTATTAATATTATAATGTAGCAATAAAAATTATTTAAATTGAACTTTGATTATTCAATTGAATTTTTTTATGTTGAGCTTATTAAATTTGTTGATGGGAATTAGTATCATTATTAGGCTTTAATCACTAGCTTAATTTCATCTTTAATACCACAAGTTATCCCCACTTATATTATGCCCTGTTAATATGTGGATATTAGCACCACTTACATTATATGTTGTTATAGTGGTGATAGTATTTGTTAATATTACTAGAAATGGCATGCCCCATCATATATGTTAATTAGAGAAGTGGTGTATGATACTTTGACAACTACATTAAGGTGGTGATAAGCATTTGCCACAATAACACTTACAAATAAATCTTAAATATGAGGGTTTGAACCAACCACAAAACAAATTCACACATAATTATTTTTCTAAATAACCCACTTCATGATTTATTTTTTCTTTTATTCAAGTGAATACATGTTTTTAAATCAAGATTTGCAACACACACACAGACACATAAATTGATTTAATTGTTTTCTTTTTATATTATTCTCACTTTAAATAAATAAATATACGTATTTTAGAAAATTATTATTGAAAGATGATCAAAGATTGTAAAGATGGTGATGAAAGTGTTTGAATTGAAATGTAATTGTTTCAATCATAATTATTTTATTAATAGTAATAATTAATTATCAAAATGTGTGATGGGTATTACTTCCATTAGGAATATTTGAGCATAATGTAGGGTGTCGGGGCCTTAGACATGGTCGAGGGAGGAAACTCCTACCTTAAGTCTTATACGAATATTCTAAACATATATGGCCAATAAAAGCACCTAAAACCACTATGCATATATTTATGAGGGTGTTCTTGGCCTTTGTGTGTGGATATCAATAATATTATGAAATTTTGATAAGTACAGATGGGACTAGGAGTCATTTACATGGTTAAGGGAGAAAACCAAGCCTTGGGAACTAAATGACGCTTTTAGATATTCAAGGATAATAGATATTTAGACACCTCCAATCACAAGGCATGACTTCTCAAGGGTATCTTTGGCCTTAGAATAGGGATATGGGTGGAATTTGCATGGTTTTAAGGACTATGTATGGGTCTTGGGGCCCTAGACATGGAAAAGGGAGGAAACTTGAACTTTACATCCTAAAGGAACTATCTAGGAATATATGGTCAAGAAACACACTTCAAATGACTATACAACACCATTTGAGGTATCCTTCATGTATGAGTTCATATACCAGTTCCATTAGGAGGAACTTAGCAATAGACATGGGTCTCGATGCCCTTGACATGGTTAATGGTAAATTTAGGCCTTAGGACCTAAAGGAACATTATATACACCCAAGACCCATATCAATGGATTTAATCACCACACGTGACCTATCAAGGGAATATTTCACCTCTTAGTGGGGATATTAATTACATTAAAAGGATTTGAATAGTAGATATGGGTATCAAGAATATGAACATGGTCTATAAATAAAATATTGTCTTTACACCCTAAAAGAAAATGTTATGCAAAAAGGGCAAAGAACAACACTAAGAAACCCACCACAAATTACCTTTGAAAGATACCCTTCACCTAATAGTGGGATGTTGATGAGAGTAAGAAGTTATTCAATGTTATCTACGAGTCTTGGAGCTATGAACAAGTTTGGGGGAGAAAACTGAAAACTTAGGACATAAAGGAATCTGCTAGTTATCTAAGGCTTAGAGAAAAAGCTCAAGATACAACATAGGACCTCTTAATGGTATTGTTTTCTTTTAAGTGGGGCTAAGGGAACCATTATAAATTTTGAGTAATGGGTATGTATTTCAAGGAATTTGACATGTTCTGGGGAGGAAATGTGAGGATTTGATTCCAAATAAATATGATAAGTATTCATGGCCATCAAAAATACCTTAAACCACCACCTAAGACATCTCAAGTTTATCCTCACCTTCAAGTGGGGATACAAGTTCCATTAGAACATTTTGGATACTGGGTATGAGTCTTTATGCCTTGAATAGGATTGATGAGGGAAAGATAGGCCTTATTCCGTAATGTAAAATTATATGCATTTAGTTTAAAGTACAATTCCTTGATCAGCCACACATCAACATGTCGATCATATACTGGGCCCAAGTATGCGAGTCATCTCCTTGCACAGAATTGGTAGACAATGCCCAATCCTAATCCATTAAATGCATATTAACGGAATATAGTCCCAATAATTATTCTTTGAGATAAAACAAATGACCTCTCTAGGGGATATTTGACCTCAAAATAGTGACATGGAAACATTTTTAATTTTTGAGAAAAAGGTATTGTTCATAAGGCCTTGAACATGGTGGATGGAGGAAAGCTAGGACACAGGCCCCAAGTGGATTTTTTTTCTTCAAATTTTAATAGCAATTCCTTAAACAAACACAAATGGCCTCTCAAGAGGATCCTTCACCTTCAATAGAGCATACTCGAAATGTTATGGTATTTTGAGAACTATGTGTAAGTATTGAGGTGTAAACCAAGATAGAGTGATGAAACATTATTGGTATTCCCAAAATGTAGCCTTTGAAACTCAAGGGCCATGAGTAAACCCTTAACCTACCACACATGGCCTCTAAGCTGTAATATGGCACAATTAGAAGTTTTTTAGCATAAAGGATTGGTCGCGGGACCATATACATGGATAAGAGAGGAACCTAAGCCTTATTATCTAAAACAATATTTTAGGTAGTGTATTCAAGAATAACAGTTCCTTGAACCATCACACTCGATCTCCTGAGAGTATTGTTTTCCTCCAAGTTAGGATATGGGTAGATAGGGACAACAACATCACATTGAAACATCATACATGATCTCCTAAGGGTATCCATAGCCACCAAGTGGAGATATGGGAAACATTAGGATTTTTTGAGCACTAGGTTTAGGTTTTGAGGTATTAACCATGGTTGGTGTAGGAAGCTCATGCATTGGGATATGTAGGAAACTTTTAGTCCTAAATGTCTAACAATGATGTCTCCAACCACAAAATATAGCCTCTCAAGGGGTTATTTTTACTTATAGTTAGAATATGCGAACTGTTAAGAACTTTATGAGCACTACTTATGGCTCTTGGGGCCTTATACATGGTTAAGGAATGGAAACTAGGCCTTAGGACTTAAAGGAAGCTTCTAGGTATCTATAGCCAAGAATCACATGTTAAACAACTACGATAGAGTTTTTCATAGTATCGTTGGACTATGAGTGGGATTTTTTGGGGCATAAAGAGAATTTTAATATTAATTATAGGTGTTAACACCTTGGACATGGTTGGGGATAAAAGAGTGGGACTTAGGTCCTAATGGAAATTTTAGGCATCTTTCACTAAGAACAATGCCTACAACCACCACACATTACCTCCAAAGATCATATTATTCATATAAGTGGGGATATTAGCACGATTATAATTTTTTGAGAACCTAGTATGGGTATTGGGTTCCCTATACATGCTTAAGGGAGAAAAATTAGGCCTTAATACCTGAAAAAACCTTTTAATAATCCACATACAAGTATAACAACTTGAACAAACACACATGGATTCTTGAGAGTATCTTTTGTGTTTTAGTAGGGATGTTTATGTCATTATATGGTTTTGAATAGTAGCTAGGGGTCTAGAGATTGTATGCATAATTAAGGAAGGAATCACACGCCTTATGCCCTAAAGGAAGCTTTGACTTATCCAGATCCATGAAAAATATTTTAAAGAAACATATATCACTCGCCTATGATATACTTATCCTCAAATAGAGAATTCCATCACCATTAGGAGGTTTTGGGAATTAGATATGAGTTTAGGGGCCTTAACATTAATGTTAGAGGAATAAATCCAAGCCTTATCACCTAAAGGAATATCTAGGAACACAAGAACAATACTAATGTCTCAATGTATAATACCTTTCTAAGGTATGTTTTCCCTCAAATTGAGATATGTTTACCATTAGGATTTTTTTAGCACTAGGTACGGGTATATGGCCTTGGACATGAAGATGGTGATAATCCACGAATTATAATTCCTCAAAGCACCATGCATGACTTCATAGAGGTATCCATTGTAGTATGTATCCATGTCTTGTGGCCTTGGGACCTTCGACATGGTTAGTGGAGGATACCTGAACCTTTTCCCCTAAAGGAATCTTTTAGCCATCTATGGGTAAGAAGTTTTCCTCCACCAACCACACAACCTCCTAACTTGTATAATTGGACTATAATTGAGGATGTTGTTACCATTGTTTGGTGTTAAGTAGTATGTACATGTAGTATCAGTCCCTTGGGAATTATGTTCCATGGAAGAAGACCGTATTTTTTGAGTTAAAGAATTTTTTTACGCATATGGAGCCATGGACACTACCTAAAAGAACCTTTGATTACTTCAAAGGGTTATATATGACACTATGTATATATATCTTGTGGCCTTGGTGATTTGTAGATGGTTAGTGGAGTTGACCTCAATATTGAGCTCTAAATGATTCTTCTATCCATCTAAGGATAAGAAGATTTCTTTCACTAAAAACACATGGCCTCCTGAGGGTATCATTGAATTATTATTGATTATGTCATTTTCACTATGTGGTTTTGAGTAGTATCTACATGTCAGAAGGCCTTAGGAATGATGTTTTAGGGAACAAAACCATGTCTTTGTGCCTAAAGAAACAATTGGGGAATATAGAGTGATAAAAAAATCCTGTAGCACCATCCAGAACCTTACATGGATATCCATGCCACTATGTATACATGTCTTGGGGCCTTTGGGCCTTAGACATGGTTAAGGGAGGAGTGTTGAACTTCTGTACCTAAAGGAATCTTATAGACATCCAAGTATAGAAATATTAGCTCAACCATTTACACATTTCCTCTTGAGGGTACCATTGTCATATGATTGAGGATATTAACACAATTGTGTGGTTTTGAGATGTATTTAGGTGTCTTAGGACCTCGAGAATTATGCTCAATAGAAGAATACAATCCCTTTCACTGCAAATAAACCATTCAGGAATCTAGAGACATGGAAAATGCCTCAAAGAACCATGCATGAATTTGCAAGGGTATCCATTTAGCTCTATATCTAGGTCTTGGGGACTTGAGGTCTTGAACATAGTAAGTGGAAGAAATTTGAATCTTGGGCCTTAAAAAATTTATTATATTTTATCGTGAGATCAACCTCACATGGCCTCATTGGACTATGATTAAGGATAACAATTTTATTATCTGGGTTTGAAAAATATGTATGTGTCTCGATGCCTTAGGATTGATATTTCAGGGGAATGGTTATGGATTTGGGCCTAGATAAACCATTAAGGCATCCAAAACCATGAACAGTTCCTTAAAGTACAATGTGTGTATTTGTAAGGGTATCCATGGAAATAGGTCTCCAAGTCTTAGGGACTTGGGGAATTGGACATGGTCATAGGAGGAGGCATGAAGTGCAATCTCTAAAGGAATATTCTATCCATCGAGGGACAGGAAGGTTGTATCCACCAACAATATATAGCCTTTCAAGGGTCAGTCTCCTATGATTAAGGATTTCAGTGACATTAGGGTGTTTTGAGGAGCATGTACATGTATCGAGGTGTTAGGAATGAATTTCTAGGGAGGAAGACCATCATTTTGTCCCTAAATAAGTCATTGTAGATTCCAGCACATGAACAATTCCTCAAAGAACCACACATGAATTTATAGGAGTATCCATGGTACTATGTATCTAGGCCTTGTGGCCTTAGGGAATATGCCATGGTCAAAGAAAGAGACCTAAACATAGGTCCCTAAGGTAAGCTTCTATCCATCCATATCCAAGAAGGAGATCATTGGTCTATTATTTGGGATGTCTATTCCATTAGTTGGTTTTGAGAAATAGAAACATGTCTCAAGGCCTTAGGAACAACACTCCAAAGCCATTAATAATGCCATAAAACACCCAACATGGATTCAAAGTGTATCCATGGAGATATGCATCTAAGACATTAGGAATTAAGGCATTGGACATGGCCAAGGGAGGAGACCTAAACCTCAAGCCCTAAATGAATATTTTAATATCCATATGAGGATAAGAAGGACACCTCAACCAACCACACATAGCCTCTGGAAGGGAGCACTAGTATTTGGAGCCATGCACATTGAGGAATATGGAGCCATACACAAGCCCTCAAAGAACCATGCATGAATTTTCATGGGTATCCATGGTTCTATGTATCTATATCTTGTGGTCTTAGGGCCCTAGACATGGTAATGGAGGACAATTGCAACTCAATCCTTGAAGGAATATTCTAACCATCTAGGGATAAGACGATTTCCTCCACCAACAATAAGTGACCTCTTAAGGGTATCATTGGCCTATGATTGGTGATGTTTCTGTCATTAGCTGACTTTGAGAAATATGTACATGTCCAAGGGCATTGGGAATGGATTTCCAGGGAATAAGGCCATTCCTTTGTCCCTAAAGAAACCATTATTGCATCAAGGAATATTCATTTCATTAGGGTACTTTAATCAATAATAATGGGACTAAAGACCCATGCCATGTGTCAGAAACCAAATCCTACTACCTTGAATGGAGGTTCTAGTCATCTATGTCCAAGAAAAATGACTTTAAATTCCACACATGACCTCTTGACGGATACATTTTCATTTGAGTGGTGATATGGATTACAATATAACTTTTTGAGCTCTAGGTATTGAGCTCGAGTAACTTAATATGGTTGGGGTGGGAAAATTGGGCCTTAATCCCTAAAGGAACATCTTAGGAATCTAATCTAAATAATTACACCTCAAACTAGCACACATAGCCTCTATGTTGGTATATGTATGATATTATGTGGTTTTTAATAGTAGGTATAATTGCTGGGGCCCTAGAGATGAGCAAGATATGAATCCCATGGCTAATTTCATAAAGGATGTTTTCAAACATATAATTCTTGAAAACATACACACCTATGTAAAAAGGGATAGAAAGGAGGTTGTAAACCACCACATAGGACCTATTTAGAGGTTGTTTGGATTCCAAGGGTGTATATTAAATCCACAAGGAGGCTTGACATCCATTCATGTATCTCAATTCCATATAAATGGTTTAGGAAGGGTTTGATTTGTTAATTTATAAAGAAAGCTTATAGGGATCAATGCCCATTAATATTGCCTCAAAATACCACACATGCCCTCCTAAGCATTCTAAATCCTATGAGTGGAAATATGAGAGACATTAAGAGGTTTTGAGAACTAACTATGCATCTTATTGGAAATATGAGAGCCATTAATATGTTTTGAGAACTAAGTATAACTCTCAATACAATGGAAGTAGACATGTGAAAAAAATCATAGGCCTCAAATTCCTTGGATGGCATCTCATACCTACACAAAATGACCTATAGGAGATATGTATCCTCTAAGTGTGGGTATGGGTGGCATTAAGAGGCCATGAATGAGCCCTCGAAACATCACAACAAATATTTTCTCTCGTTCTAGGTATATGGGTTCCATCATGGGGTACTTGATATCATGGATGGGTTTTCGGGCCTATATGGCTTAGGAACTAAAGGAATTTTCTAGGGATTTAGGGTAATAACCAAGGCCTCAATCACCATACAATAATTTCTTAGATTATATTTGGTTTCTACTCAAGTTATGGGGTTTATTAGGAGGCTTTTGGTACTAGTTTAAATGGGTCGTGAGTCCTTGATAATTTTTTAGGAAACATTATCCTTTGTAAAGAAATATTTGGTTGATAGGTGGAGATGAATCAAGTTTATAACTACGATGTAACATTGGAAAAAGGGATATTAGGATTTGGTTGGGAATATGAACACCATTATGAGGTTTTGAGAACCAAGTATGGGTCAAAAGTCCTTGGACATGGTTGGAAAAGGAACCCATGCCTTAGTCCTTCAAGGAAGATAATTTCATGGCTCCGGAGCTATGAAATAGATCACTAATAAAAACATTTAACATATATAGGTTTTCTTTAGCATTTAAATATCGATATGAGTGCTTTTGGGAGTATTTGAACACTATTTTTGGCATTTCGGGAACTAGACATGGTTGATAGAGGAAACCCAATCCTTAGGCTCTAAAGTAAGCATTTAGGGATCAAGGTCATGAATGATGCCTCAATCTATCACATAACATTCATCTAGGGTACCTTAAGTATTCTAGTGGAAATATGGACACATTTAGTAGGCTTTGAGCTTAAGGGATGGGACTTAAATATGTAGATATTGTTTGAGGAGGAAGAGAAACATCTCATGCCTAAAAGATATTTATGGCTCATAGACCATGCATAAGGTCCAATACCACCACATAATCATTCTAAAGTGACCCTTTGGCCTACATGTGTCTTATATGGGGCATTACTATCATTTATGTGATGTGTATTGTTGTCAAGATATTTCTCATGTTTTTGGACTAGAAAATAAGGTTGTAGGCCCTAAAGTGTGCCTCTCCATGGCTAATGATCCATGTAGAAGGCCCTAGATTACCTCACATGACCTATAATTGTATGTTCTATCTCAAATCATGGTTTGGATTTAGAAACAATGAAATTGCATGGTATCCATTTCTCTATGGCTCACAACTCATTAGGTATGCATGGGGACCAGAATAATGACTCAATTCTATTGAAGGAATTGCAAGAGCCAAACAAATGAATCATTGTTCTAGAAGAATTCATTAGTCAATGAGAGGTATATGACTAATTTAAGGTATAGTGAAAGAAAGTCTCCCAGAACAAATTATTAAATCCATAGATCTTGACAAGTCTCAATTGTACCCCCGCCATAGTATTCAACTAGATATACAAAACTGGGGATTAATGAAAAACTTTCCTTAGAAAGGGAGTTGGTGCATTGGTTGTGTTTAAACATGGAAAACAGAGAATCAATCAAATATTCGAATATTTTTTTTAAAATTGAGCACCAACTCTTAGAGATCCATATTTTGAATCATCTGCTCACCTATCATCCATTTAAAAAACAACAATCAGTTCACAAAGTATTGGAGAGCGTGTAGTCCTAAATTTGTATATTTCCTCAACAAAAGTTTTAACGAAAATAGATCAACCATATTATGTGTACCTTAACCATTACATGCTTTTATACAAATATAATGGTCGTCCGAGAGAGACAACATTACTCCTATGCCACATATCTTCCTGGACCCTAGAAAGCTCCATCAATAAAATACCCATTTATAACTTTTCTCAATATGTAATTTCCTGACCTGTCGCGACAAATAAAGGGCGTCTTTGTTCATTAGATAATTAAAAACACCTTCACCTCAGAATATACCTAGAAAATAAAAGAACACATTCTCATCAAAGGTCATATTACTTAGACTTAGCAAGACACCCCATAGGATAAGGAATGGGATAACTACATAAGGTTTTACATCCCCTATGTTGAACTAGACTTTCAAACATGTAATCTCTTACTTGTTCCACAAACTCAATAAGTTTATCAAGTTATTAAATTCCCCCATATATTTTAACAAAAGGACATTGAATAAACAAATGGGGAGACAATTTTAAAGTTGTTATCTATGTTCTTGTGCCTAAGTGTTGATCATTAAACCACATTTTCTTAACCTTTATCAAAATTTAATCCACTAAGTTTCTGCTCGTTGAAAGTCTCAACGTTGGATTAAAAACCACCTATTCACTCTTAACTAATTTTATGAAATCTTTTACACTTAATTTAATAAAATTGAATATAACATTTACATTCAAAATTATATTAAATGAATTATAATATTTATAACTAACTTTCAAATGATTACTTAATAACCATGACACCTCTTCAAAAATAAATATATTAAATTTTAATCACAACTTTTATGTACTGTGTTATTTACCCCTAAGATGCAAATGCTAATCTCATATTTAATCCCCTTAAGTTGTTACACTTTATCGTACATTTTTAATTCACCTAGACACATGTTAAATCTTAGTAGCCACAAACATCAACTTCTTCAAATAAATGAATCATATTAAAGAAATGAAAAAAATAAAACCATAAAATACATGTAGTCATATATTTAAATAGTTTTTAATACATAAATAACATTTTACTATTTGCGCCGAAGGTGTATATATGTTAGAATTTTGGGGTGCACTACCATCTATGCATTTTCATGTAAGGATGAGAGTGAGACAAGTGTACTATCTAGATTGATTCTATGGGCGTCATTCAAGATTAAATGAGAATGATAAAGTTTACTGTCTAGATTGATTCTATGGCTTTCGTTCAAAATTAATAATTAATAATTTAAAAAAAAAGAAAAAAAAACTTAATTAACATGTGATAAGTACAATCAGTGATAGTTGTAAAAATTAAATTAATCATCAACTATTTGATTACTAGATACAACTACGACCTTAAATCCATCAATCATTAGATACAACTATTACCTTAACTCCAATGATTCTAGAACTATTAGCTTAACTCAACTCTAATCACATTTATATTGGATAACTATTAGCTTAACTATTAGATACAGTATTATTTTAACTCCAATGATTCTACAACTATTAGCTTAAATTCAACTCTAATCACTTAAGGCTTAGTCCAACTTCATTTGGCATCTAGGAGTCAAACTCCTAATAAACTCCTCCAAAGTCCTAATAAACTCCCGCATCTCGTAGTTGGACATCTAGTTATACAGTTCATATTACATGTTTAGGTTTTCCATATAGATATAATTAGGTTTTTCATTCTTTTTAAGGGAGGTTAGTCTAACTCATAATTAACAATTTCAAAAAAATTAAAATTATCTTAGTTAACCTCTGATAAGCGTAGATACATTGATGATACAACTATTATCTTAACTTCAACTACAATCATGACTTGGAATTGCCAACATATTATTAACTTTTAATTAACTATTAGATACAACTATTGACTTAACTCCAATGATTCTACAATTATTAGTTTAACTTCAACTCTAATCAGTTTTATATTGGATAAATATTAGATTAACTCCAATGAGAGTCTACAACTATTAGCTTAATTTCAACTCTAATCACGGTTATATTGGATAACTATTAGATTGTGACCAATAGTGATACAACTATTAAAATAAATTTATATGAAATCCATCTATTAGCATGAGAAGTTGACCTTTATTTCAGTGAAACCATGCACCAAGAACAATCACTTAGGTAATGTGCAAATTATGTGACAGTTGAACTCCATATGGAACTTGGGATTTGAGTTAATGTGAATAAGGCATAGTCTAAGCTTTATATTAACTTTTAAATTAACTACTAGATACAACTAGTAGCTTAACTCCAATGATGATACCACTATGAGCCTAACTTCAACTATGAGCTTAACAACCATAAATTAAGTTGTTGTTGTATTAGCTTAACTATTAGATACAAGTAATTGACACATTCTTTGGTAAAAAAACATTATCAATATGTCAAATATATACCACTCGGCGTATTTCAAACATATTAATCTTAGTAATATGGTAGGTGCTATTTGTCTAATATTTCCGTAAAATGAAATTAAACATATATCTATCATAAACATTTTCATGTACTAAATAAACCAATGACGTTGGAGGCCTCAATAGTATAGCCCGAGACTTATTATATTATTTCAATATCTCATTTCATTTCGTGGATTCTTCCTTACTTTGCATGTTCCCTCCCTTGGGTGATACTCAAGTGTGATATTTTATTCTTATTCAACAATTTATACTTTCCTCCACAAAATTCCCTCAAAAATACTGAGCCAAAGCTTTCCCTTGATTCCTCTGGTTTTCGATCCTTCACTCCTTCATCTCCCTGAACCCATTTTCCTCGCTACCCACAAACTAATTTGACTTCTCTGCAATCGATTACTTAGCCATGTCTTCACTGTTTGCAAACTCTATGAAAAATGTCATTCTAGAGGATCCCAATAGGATCAATATTTCAATTGATGCTGAGGATGAAAAAGGAATGCAGATTTTCTCTCCCCATTGACAATAATACTACTAGTGTTGTGGAACCTTTGAAGAAGGAACATGGGAAGGAGAAGTTAATGAAGGAAACGATTATGGTGACGTAATTTCCAGAGCTACTATGATTGAGGTTTTTCCCATGAATGGAAGTGATCTTAGTGGAGTAGTTGTGATTCCTACGAAAGAGCCCTTACCCTCTCCTAAAAACCTGGAGGATGCAAATACTCCATTTCCAAAGGGTTGTGATGCATTTAAAGCTCATGACCTTGTTGATGCCATTATCTTTCTAATCTAAGCACTGGAAATCAGGTTTTATTTTCTTTAAACATGCCATTAGAGCTGTTTATAACTCATGAAAGCAAACATTTTCATCTCTCTCTCTCTATATTTACAGTTTTCCATCTAAGGATTTGAATCTTGTGCTTTTCCTTATCATTTTAAGTCTACCTTCTCAAAATGGGAAAGCTAGTTTGAAATAAAAAAATGAGTACATGTGGATATGCTTTTAGCTTATGCATAATGTGTAGTTGATTTTAGCCTCTATATGCTTAATGTAATAGATATTTTACCATCTTCTCACAAGGACATCGTGGAGATTTTTTCATTTTTTTAGGTTTGATATTTGATGTTCAATTCTTGTCGTGCACTGGTTATGTACTGTCAATTTTTTTACTTTGTTGTTGGATTGTGCATTGTGTCATTTGTGTGGGTGATTTTTCCGATGCTGATCATTTTGTAAATTTTGTTGAAGAGTGTTCAATTTATATTTAATTTCTTCCAAAAACATTACCACAAGGTAAGACATATTATATCCTACAAATCTTTTTAAATATAATTGTGGTAATTTTTTTGTCTGTATATGTTCACATTGGATTTTTTTATTACTCTGAGAGGTTAACGAATAACACTATATTCAAGAGGGTGATATAAAATAGAGGTACAGAGAGGCATTTTGTATGCAATAGCCCTCTTTAATTTTCTTATATACACATGGTATGGGTCTCCGCTAATCAGTAATGGGTGACAAAACATGGTTGTGATGGCCTTTAATGGCATTAGCTTCCTTCTCACAAAATGAAAAATAAGAAAACTCTCTCTCTTTTATCTCTCACCACACAGCAGGAAGTAGGACTCATTTAATAGTGAGATCTAACCAGCTAACTAAATAGGACTCATTTAATAGTGAGATCTAAATCATTCTAAATAGTTAATTTGTTTGTATCATGGATAGAAAGGAGAACATGCCTTAAACTAAAGTACCATATGTAGTTATGTCAAAGATGGAAAAGCCACAAGAAAGAAATTTGCATCATAATTGTGTATTTATTTGATGTGGGTGCAATTGAACCCTATGATAATCTAGACAACATGCCTTCTATTGGAGGAATATGCTATGGGACTTTTACTATGTTTGATTATGAAAGGAAGAAACTAGTATTTCGACCATCTACTGCTAATCAATAAATATGTTGCTCCGCACATAACATCAATAACCATAAGAAATGCATCGCTATGACCATTTCAAGCACTAGACAAAGCAACAGAAGAATAGTCTTATGGAAGCATTGTGATCAAAACAAGTGTCTCATTATGACACTGCTTACAAGGTTGAAGGTAAAAAATTAGTCTTAAATAAAACTCTAAAATTACAAATATAATACATTGTTCCGATTTACAATCATTTTCAAAACAGAAACCTATATAGACTTCCAATATTATGGGTAAGATGAGCTTGCAGCCTAATGTCAAATTGGCCAAATCAAATAATGCGTATTTTGAAGTCCATCCTCATCAAATAGAATATAATATTTCTTGATATTAGAAGGTTAAGTCCCCTCTTGACCATATTGTCCCACATCAGAATATTATATCTTAATGATATCCCAAAAAAATACATTTTAAAGGTGGCTTCCATTTCTATATTGTTGTATGCCAATCTAATTGGAATTTGGAAACCACACGTATAGCCTGAGTATTTCTATATTTCCAGATTTCCACAATATTTACACAATATATTGAGTATATTAGAAAACATGGGATAAAAAATGCATAAAAACCTAAGGGATTGTACTAAAATGTCAATGGGAGTCAACCCCTGCCTCTATAGTGGGAGATTTGTGTGTAAACAATGGATCCCTCCATCATGTTCAATATGAATCACTTTCAAGCGAGCCATGAGTTTTATGATGGAAAGTGTCTTTCTCAAAAAATCACAATCCCTTTAATAGTTCAAGTCATTTCCTTATTACCCAAAAATTTTGGAGATAACCTTTCAATTCCATACACATTTCCATGTTTCACACAACTTAGCCTCGGTGTCATGAGGCCCTAGAAAATGTTTTTTCTTTAGCCAAGGAAATGAAGGAAAGTGTGGTTGGTATTCTAAATGAGACCACCTCAAAAGTTATGGCCAACATACAAAGTTAAGGACATATGAAACACTAAAAAAAGAAACTACCAAGAACTAAGTAAAAGAGGTATTGAAAATCAAAGAGTAATTGAGGGAAATGGGAGCTTCTTTGTAGGGTATTAGAAGCCAGGTGAGACCATGAAAGTAGAACAATAAGGATCATCCAAAATTCATCAACAGTCTAGAGAACTAACAAGTATTATATAGAAATTTTATCCTTCTAGTGGAAATAATTCTTGCTTCCACAAAGGCCACACCATCAAGTTGCACCAACACTATTAACAATATTGCAGCTGAACTTCAACAATCTGTTGGTCAAGACCCACTTTCTGTGTACATATTTCTTTAGTATCAGGCCTCTTCCTCCACTTAGGCTCTCCTAAAACCTTGAAATCTACATTATGTGCATATTACAGATTAAAAAATTATCACTCGTTTTATCCTAAAACCTATTATGGGTCCATCAAGGTTGCAATAAAAATGGCATGTTTTGGCCTCTTCCTCCACTTAGGCTCTCCTAAAACATTGAAATCTACATTGTGTGCATATTATAGACTACAAAATTATCAATGCTACTCGATATGCACATGTCCCATATAAAACCATTAAATATTTTTATTCTTAGTTTTGTAGTTCTTCTTAGACTTCTTCTAAAAGCTTGTTTATCAAAACTGCAACAAAAATGTCTATTTTAGGGCCTCTCCCTCCACTTAGGATCCTGAAATGTAGGAATACAACAAATAATATGATGTACACCATAATTGTCAATCTTGTAATAACTCTATAAGTTCAAGTCCATCTTTCAAGGAATTTCAACTATCAAGCATGCATCACATCACAGAATCATGTTCTCCTTTGTGTAGCTTTCTGAGTATAGAACCACTTATACTATGAAACAAGAATTCGACACAGTTCTCATTTTTCTCTCTCCTAATTTTGGTAGCTATTATTACCTCTGTTTCAAAAAGGGTTGAGACCAGTATCGCACATTTTCATTTCAAGGCATTATTAGGGCCTTTGAATCTTCTTTGTCGTAAAATATTTTTAATTTATATTTTCAAGTGTGTTTTTTAGAAATTTAACAAAATAACATATATTTAGAAGCAAGTTATAATGAAAAACATATACATTTTGCAAATGTTTCTTTAAAATAAGACATTTTTATCGACAAATTTGTAAAGAATTCTAGAAACAAAAACATTGAAAACCATTTTCAATGGATTTTCAGAGATATTTTGCATAAAAACGATACTATTTTATACTATTTTATAGAAAGTGATGATTCACATAAATTCAAAAAAAACTATACCACATATTTGTAAATAACATATTAAAAACATTATATATAGAAATTTTGTTTCTGAAATAAAGTCTGAAAGTCAAAAGATTACTAATATATCTTATCACAAAGTTGTCAAATTTAACATTTTCTCCAAGACATGAAACTAATCAAAAATATCAGGCCGACCAAATTCTTCATTGAAATTGGAATTTTCTCAGCTTGGCTTCCTTCAGGCACATCAATGTCGTCTTCCATTGGGTCTTCTATGTCTGCAAGATGCCCAAAGTTATCCTTTCCAAACATCCATCCTAATGGGCTTGAGGCCCTTTTGACATCTTCGCCACAAGTGTTTCACTAAATAAAAAAAGTACATTAAAATATTACGTCAATATTACATAAAATAAAAATAAAAATATTAACCCCCCCAACCCCCTAAAGCCCCTCCCCCACATTAAATTTAACTAAATAACAAAATTTTAAAACCCCCCTAACCCTAACATCGACATTACTAAAAAATAATTAAAAAGTTTAAAGCCCCACCACATTACATTTAATAAAAATAAAAATAAAAAACCCTAACCCCCTAACTCCCCACAACATTACATTAAACCCCCCTACCCTGTAAACCACCCTCACAATATTACATTAAAAAACATTTAAAAAAAATTATACCCCTTAACCAGTAAACCCCACCCCACCCACACAACATTACAATAAAAAAATACGATTTTTGTTTTTTATAGACCCTCCCCCTAACCCCCACAACATTAAATTTAAAACAATATTTACAAAAAAATTTAACCCCTAACCCCCTAAACGACCCCTAAACATTACATTAAAAAAATTAATAATTAAAAATTCTCGCCCCTCCCTTCTTTCTCCTGATAGTTACCAAGCATTAAATCCAAATTACTATTGTTTTGTAGAATCCCTTTGCTTTAGCCGAGAAAGCACTAGCCTACTTAGTCTCATTCTCTCCAAGGCACCAACTAAAGACACCAACATAAAGCCCAACCACACAATCTGAACCACCCTTCCTTATTTTAGGTACCGTCCATACAGATGTCGTGGAGGAAGATAAATGATCTATTCGCCAAATCTGCTCTTAAGAGGATAATGATCTAAGAATGTGTATGGGGGGTTTACAAAGAATAAGGTTTTCACTACTTGACTAGTTTGGTTTGACCTTAACCTCATTATTCTTCCCAGGAATAGAAATATTCATCCAAAAATCCATCTAAATATCCATCCCAAGAGATAGTGACTCTTCCACAGGATGAAAACATAAACATAAATACATGCACATTTTATATAATAATACTAGCATACCCCCAAACTGAGGAAATAAAACACCAAAGAGAACTTCGATATGTTTCAAAAATGAAAGAAAGTTGTGTGTAGATAATAGAAGTTTATGTGATGAAAGAAAGTGTAGGAAAATAAGTGAAAATAAGTTACATAAAACTTCTAAATCAAACTTGTAAATATCCACATAAGTGAAAATAAGTTTCCTCTAAAAGGATTTTGTAAAGCAAAAAAGTCCAAAAATCCAAGAGGCATAGTTTTTAGAATTTTTCCAAGTTTTAGGTAGCTTCACCAGAGACTATACCTTTTCAATTGAAACTTGAACTATGCGAGACATCAAAATTTATGCACATCAAAATTTGCACAAGCAACACCATTTTTCCTGTCGTCCATTCACGTGAGTCCTCTTATAATCTCATGTATTGAAGATCAATTAATGGACAAATTGTAGCTCAAGGGGAACAAGTTTTGATATGACACCTCCTTGCTGGACGACAGATGCTATATAATTTTCATGGTATTCCATAGAGTGTCCAAGCTGATCAAAATTCAAGGAGCTTCTCGAGGAAATTGGAAGTGCGTCATCCATGATGCTAATATTCAACTCATTTAAGCACGAAGGGCGCTACATGCAAACGATAACGATAATGATTTTTAAAATTATTAATGAGATAAGTACCTCACATTAAAATTCTCACTAAATTCAGTGAGACATGTTACCTCATCGGTCCTTTTCATAAACGGGGCCATAAATCTTTTCACAAACCCTTCGATAGAGTCACCGTGACCCTTAAGTTCCGAAACGCGTAAGCTACGGAGAGAACTGGATGAAAGGTAACGTATGGACTGGATCCATAAATTGGTTAAGCGAATCCATACCAAATCTCCCCAAAACTCCAACCAGCCAAAATCTATGGGATAAGGGGAACTTCCAGCACCACTAGATGGAAACCTTCACATTTGAGCGTCAACAATTCGCTGAAACCAGGTGGATTTTCATCTTTCCATGTTCGAATTCCCCTTATTGGTAAAAATGATCCACGCTGACGATCACATAAAATGACATTAAATGGACTAACTTAATGGAGCAAGCTATTTAAGTATGTACAAAACACTTACGCATACCTGCGACTGCCACAATTCAAATATATCATTGGAGGAGGTAATCCGTAGTGGGATACGTACTGTTGGCAACACACGAAACGATTCTCGTGCTTCTCGTGCAATATGTCTTGCCAATTCCCTAAGTTGATCATGCATTGTAAGTTTATAACCCTGATATTGAAGGGCGAGGTCACTGTAACCAATCATCTAAAGAACCAAAATAAATAGTTAGCTCCATGGAGATATTGCTAAGATTAATAAAAATTGGTTTCCAACGCTAAATAAGCATATTACTTACAGGATTGTCCGGTTGTTCTCTGCATTTAATTTCATCATCAGACTGCACATCATAACGAAAGTCTACAAAGCATTTTCGATGGAGACTTTCAAGAAAGTGAACAATATTGCTGCCATATAATCCGTTCAAAACTCTAATCGCCAATTCTGTCTCTTCTTCCACTAAGAAACAACCGATGTCCAAAAATGCCTCTTTTTCTCGAGGATTTAGAGAACAATCGTAACTAACTTTTAATGTATTTATTATATTGTCGTGCAGTGTTGTAGAGAACCTTATTAACTGCCACTTCCAGTACTCTTTGTCAGGCCTGCCAACAAAGTGTCCTCCCAAAACTTTCAAGGACAAAGGCAGCCCCTTACAGATTTCTAGGAACTCATCAACTAGAGCTTTGAATTCCTGGGGTGGTTTGGATTGACGAAAAGCATGTTGGCAGAAGACTTGTCGGGCATGCTCTCTATTTAATGGCTTTACATGATATAATAAAGTTTTTGGAGAAGGACGTCTGAGTAATTATCTATCACAAGATGTGATGAATATCAGACTCCCACATCCCACAGAATCAATATCTAAAAGACCATCTATTTGATCCATATGATCAACATCATCCAAAACAAGAAGAATTCGACAATGTCATAAAAGATGCTTCCCTTTGTCGATATCAAAATCCTGATCATAACCAATCAAATCACGACGGAGCTTTCGTTGCAACGATTGTAAATCCTTTTTTATGACTTCAGACAGAAAACATGATCTGCCATTAAAATTTGGACGTCGCAAGTTGTAGAGATATTTAGCGAGAGTTGACTTTGCTGCTCCACTCATTCCCACGATCCTCACAACCATCGTCTGGTTCAACTCGCCTTGCTTCACAATTTCATTGATCGGGTAATCCTCCACTGCTTGCTCAAGCCCGACTGGGTATTTGGCGACCTTTGATGGTCCCCATTTAAATACCTCTTCTAATACAATGCCCACAATTTTATTCAAAATCTCCCCTTGGTCACTAAAAAACGCAAACACAACAGATATATTGACTCGTTATTGTTTAAAAACTTAAAAGTAGATCGGAACTTTATGTATGATGTAGATAATGTGAGAAATAAGTAAAGAATGTTTTCACCTTTCCTCTGTTTTGAACAGCAGGCCAGAAAGATTTGAGGCTTCAATGAGAGCATTTTTCCATCTTGTCCATGGAGACTCTGCCATTGCTTTGATGTTTTTCAAAGGCATTTTTATAACATCCGCTTTGAATGTGACGAAGATCCGTTGGACGGATGTCATAGAACACTGGAATAACCTTACTCTGGCGATTATGATGTGATCTCAACATCAAAAGCAGTTCATCCAAGCACCAGCTGGATTCAGCATATCTCTGAGAAAATATGGCAATATTAACGGTTGCACTCTGAATGGCGTTGAGGATTGTATCTGAGAGAGTATCTCCCGTGCGAATCTCATTTTTATCGAGGAAGATGCCCAGGTTGTGATACTTTGTGAGAAAATAGTAGATGAGGCTGGAAATTCACGGCGACAATATTAATTTGCTGACGGGAAAAAGAATACGCAAAGGAAAGAAGAGGGGGAGGATGGGGGCGGGAGCAGAGCTCCGCTCCCTTGGCCGCCAAAGAGGCACCATTCATTGGTGGCGCGATTCTCAGAATCGCGCCACCAATGAATGGTGCCTC